>JAODAL010005865.1:0-139231 GCA_025379985.1 Phyllomedusa bahiana
AAAATTTCTATACTTAAGTTTGCACGAAAGTTCTTTTTTTCTCTGCAACCATAACTTTTTTTGTACTAAAAACTTGGACTTGAGGGGGGGGGGCATTTTTGCAACATTTTCCCTTACTTTTTTTTTGCTGAAAATTTTTGGGAATAAAAGCAATTTTTTTTGATTAAATTTTTTCCCAAATTTTTTTATTGGGAGGTGAAATGACCAAAAAAAAACTCATTTTGGGGATTTTGGGAATGCCCCCCTTTTCTTCAGGTGTATTATGTTCTATTTTAATAAAAATTGGATTTTTTCCCAGAAAACAGTAAAACCAAATTTTGGAAACTTTTTTTAAATTTTTTTTTTGGGAAAAAAGGGCAAAATGGGGGGGAACTTTTTTTAATACCCTAGCATTGTAATTAGAGAGGGGCCGAATTGATTCTAACAAAGAAAAAATTCTTTTAGAAGTTCAGGAAAATTTTCGATTCTGAACGAATCGAAGTTTGGGGTTTTTTCCCGCGGAAACGAAGCGTTTTTTTTAATTGAGAAATGGCTGAAAAGCAAAATGGCTTTACTTTGGGGCAAAGAACCGGGGAGGAAAAAAGTGCGGGAATGAACCCAAACATAAAAGGGCCCCGGACGCAAACGTTTGGCATTTTCCACACTCCTCTCTCTTTGCCGTTTGTAGTTTCCCTGCAGCTCCTTTAGCTGAGATCTCACAAAAAAGAAAAATTTTTAAATACAGCGATTTTTGGGGGGGGGTCCAGTTTTTTCTCAGAGACTGCTTCTCTTACGTTCTAATTTTGTTTTTGGGGGGTTTTGGGAATTGAAGCCCCAGGTGCCCCAAAATCATCTGCAAATACATTTTAATCCCATCTGCTCGTTTCGGAGCACATTGAATATACAAGGGTTATTTTAAAAGGGCCTTTTTTTGGCTGTTTTTTCAGAAAAAAAACAGCGTTTTTTACAACCCACATACCAGTTACTTCTTGGCAGCTAAATTTTTTTTGCGAAATTTTAATACCCAAAGGGGTTTAAAATTAAAACCGGTTTTTTGTGCCAAATTGAAATCAGTAAAAAAACAGTTTTTTTCCAACCCCCCAAAAAAGAAATTTTCCTGTAGCAAAATTTCCCTTAAACCGAAGGTTAATTAAGCTGTTTCGATTTTTTAGCCCGGGTAAAATACACGTCTTTTTTAAAAACCCACATCCCAAATTAAATTTTTTTTGGCACTCATTTTTTTTTTTTCCGAAATTTAAAACCAAAGGGGTTTTAATTTAAAGCGTGTTTGGGCTTTTTGTAGTCATAAAATAAATGGTGTTTTTAACGCCAACAAAGAAATTTTTTGTAGCATAATTTATATCCAAGGGAAAAATTTTAAACCTTGTTTGTGCTTTTATATTCAGAAAAAATACAAGTGTTTTTAAACGGGGGCCAAAATACAAAAAATTTTTTCCCTGGCCTTTTGGAGCGAAATTTTAAACCCAAAGGGGTTTACTCAACTTTTTAGTGGTTTCATTTGGAGCCCAAATACAGGGGGGTGAAATTTATCATATACAATAAAATTCATTAAACAGAGTCTGAAAATTTTTTTAACAAACAAAAATTTTCAGCAGAGAGGGGGGCGGGTTTCTTCACTTTCCGAGTGGCAGGGGAAAACAAACATTCCGGGAGCGGGCACAGGTAAACAGCACAGTAAGGGGACGTCGCAGCGGGGGTCCCCTGGGTGGGGCCCAAACTCCCGGGTGTCAGTAGGGGCCCGGGTTGTTTTTTGATCAGAAACCCCAAAGGGGGTTTTCTTGATTGGTTGAGTAGGCCCTCAACTTAAATCCCAGTAAACTTTGACAACCCAGGGGTGGGTTTCGCCCGAAAAAAACTTTTATTTTGGCATGGCCCGGGAACAGGCCCGGGGCCCTCACCTGTCCTAAATTCCGCCTCGCCCTCAGGCAAAAAATTTTAGTATGTGGTCTGGGCTCAGCCCCAACTAAACAGCGGGGATAAAAAATTTTGGGTCACACTACTTGGAAACGAAGGGGTGGGGAAAGCCCTCCCCCGCTTTTTGGGCAGAAATTGATGTGGAGATTTGGCAGGGGATTTTTTGGCAGCGGTCACCTCTGAAAAACCCAAAGACCGTTGGGGAGGAAAAGAGAGACAAACAAAACCCCTCATAAAAGTAAAAAAACGTGGGGGTTTTAAAATCCATTTTCTGCATTACCCCATTTTTGTTCAAAGCACCGGGATGGAACTTAAAAAGGGGGAAGGAGACCATAAAGGGGGGGAAAAGTTTCAGATGCTTATTTTTGCATTCTGTGCCTTTTTTTTGATTGAACCCATAAAAAAGGGGGGAAGGGGCCCCAAAACCCAAAAAAAGAAGCAAAAGCAAATGCTTTAAAACGGGCTTTGGAGAACCTCTTCAAAATGAAGAATTTGAATTGAAAGTCCAACTTACAAAAAAGTAAAAACGCAGCCCTTTCCCGGGAGGCCCCCCCTTTTCCCCCGGTGGAAAAAAATTACATCCAAAAAAAGTTTCAAGTGGTTTAAAAAAGGGAAGTTGATAAACTTTCATTTTTTTTTCATGAACAATAAAAACAGGGAAAAAGGAAAAGTTTTGCTGAACTATTATCCGGGTTTTCCCAAATTTTTAAAAAGCGGGGAAAAATTCCCTTTAGTTTCCATTTGAAAAGGAAAAGGCTCCCACAAACCCGCCCCCCAAGACTATAAAAAAAATAAATAATTAAAAATTTTTTAGAGCCTAAAAGAGAAAGATTTCCTTCACCCCTCGCCCTTGTCAAATCTGTGTACCGAAACCTTTTTTGCCCCCCGCCCCCTTGACCATGACCCTTGGGCCGGCTGCCCTGCCCTTTTAAACTTGTCTTTTAAAACCCATTTCCCCTTTACTTTTTTGGGAAACCCGTACACCTTTGGTTTGCCCCCGCAAGCAAGTCACGTCAGGGGTACGACCGGGTAGACCCCCGCCGCAGCAAGTCCATCCCCGTTTTGGCGGTTGCTCGGGTAAAAAACCAGGACCTATTTAAAACCCTGCCCCCCCGGGCCGGGCTATTCCCCATGCTTCGGTGGTCCAGGGGGGATCCACAACCGCTGTCCGGGGACAAAAATAAGCAGGGGGAATGACGTTATTTCTCCCGTAGTCCCCTGGCGACTGACAAAAAACCCATTTTTTCCGCATGAAAGACCCTATCAAACGCAGGTGCCCACGAAATGAGCTGCCATTTGGCCGACATTAAAATTACACAGGGGGGGGTACCCCCGGGCCGCTTGGATCATAAATAAACCTTTAAATGGCCTTCTCTGCTCATAGAGCCCCTTCCAAAATAGGAACGGGAAATTTTCCAAATTTTTGGGAAATGTCACATATCAGCCTATTTGGGGGGGGGCCGGTCTGCCGTGCAGTTTTAAGGGAGGGTGTGCTTGGGGGTGAAAGAAGGGCTAAAAAGGTGAAAGCAAAGTTTCCGGGCCCCTTTTTTAAAAATTTCTTCCCAAGGGGTGTAAAGATTTTGAACAACCCCCATTGAGCTTTCCCTCCCGTGTGGGGACTTTTTTTTGCGCCCATTTGGGAAAATCCTTTAAAAATCTTTAAATGAACCTCTCTGTGAAAAATTTTTTCCCCTTTTTAATATATTTTATTCCTGTTCATCAATACCCCCCCTTTTTCAAAAATTTCCCCCTTTAATAAATTTTTTCCCCTTTCAATATTTCCCCTTTTTTAATTTTTTTTTTAAATTGTGGGTGGTCTAATATGTTTTTTTTAAAGGGGTGGCCCTAAATCGGGGCCTTTTGGGCCCCCCACCTCGCACGCTCCACCCTGCTGCCCTCCCCCACACTCCCGGGACTAGGGGCTGCCCCACGGCCAGACACAAAAAGTTTCCGCCCCCTTCCCTCCCATTGATAATGATGAAGCCCTTGTAAAACCCTGTTGGTCGGGGTCAGCAATACATCACATGGCTTTAAATACCACCAGTATGCTAAAGGACACCCAACTTTACATCTCGGGGCCCAGACTTTACATCTCATTCCCCAAAAATCCCAGATAAATGTCTTTCCAAACCCCCTCCTTCTTCCCCCCTTCCCCCTCCAAAAAAATTTAATGGAGAAAACAAAAACTTCCGGGGCCCGGGGAAAAAAGGGTATCAAAGGTAGGCGCCCACGTAGGGTGCCCCCCCTCACCCCCGGGAGAAAAAAAGGGCCCCCAAGGAGGCATGGAGGGGTTTTTAATTTTTCCGTTAGGGGGCATTTTAATGCCTTTTTTTAACTGGGGGAAACCTTTTACCTTGTCCCACCCTTTTGCTTGTTTTAAACCCGCTCCCAAAGGCCAACCGACAAACATCGATTAGTGACCCCCCCCGCCGTCCACCTCAACAGTGTCCTGAAAAAAGGGCCTGAACCCTCACAACATAACCCCATTGCAAACGCCCCTCATCACTATTTGCCTGCTTCTGCAAAAAGCAGGGGAAATTCCCTTCCCCCACCTTTTTTTGCTGCCCCGGTCCTAAAATTTTTTTTTGTCCTACTGTAAAAAAGTGGCCGAGGCAACACACATCCTGTAGTATTTCCTCTGTGGGAAGCGAACAGACAGGGGGGGTTTAAAGGACGGTGAAGCCCCTCACCTGCCCCCGGGGGCCAAAGCCAGCAGGGGTGTGTGGAAAAAACCCCCCGACTCTTGGCTTCATCGGGGGAGAAAGTGTAGGCCAAGTGTTGATCAACCAGGGCCCGGGAGAATGAAAAACCCCTGATGCTGTCCCTTTCCCCAGGGTGACTCCGCTTTTGACTCCCCTTAGGGTTTTTTGCAATCTGTGGCAGCCCCCCGGTAAACTACTTCTTTTTTCCTTTTGAGCTATCATAGGATTTTAACCCCTTTAAAACTCGTTTTTCCACGGGCGCTGATTTTAAACCTTGTCAGGCTGTTTCCCACTTCATTTTTTGGGTCAGTTTTGCCCCCGTAAATTGCCCAGGGAATTAAAGGGTGAAGCGTTTCAAATTTCGGCACAGCAGGTGCTGTCAAAACCAAAAAACACACCCATTGTAAAAACCAAACCAAGCTCCCCCCCGCTTTTTTTTAAAAAAGGCACAATGTTCTACAGCACCCCAACAGGCTCGGGGGGCAGCCAAAATAGAATTTTTTTTAAAGGGCGATTCGCCCGAAGTAATTGGGACCAAAACGGATTTTGTCGAAAATTCGGCGAAGTTGTTTTAACCCAAAAATTTAAAAAATTTCCCGACCATCCTAATTTAATACAATGCCTTGGGGATTTAAAAAAAATGGTTTTTAAAACTCCCCCCCCTTTGGGGCCGGAAGAAAGAAAAAATTAAAAAACTTTTTTTGCGATAGAAGCCTTAAAAAGGACTTCCAGCCCTTTTTTAACGATCGGGGCCCCCGAAATTTTTTCAGAAAGGGGTTAAACAGCACGAAAAGGGGCCCCGACGCCCCCCCCCCCCTAAATGTTTAAAACCCGGGCAAGTGCAATTAGCCCCGTCGCGATCCCACTCCCAAACCCCCCTTGCCAGCATTAGGAGGTACTCATACCCCCAATTTTTTTGGAAAGGGTTAAAAAACCCTCTTGCAAAACCCCTGGGTGCGTCACAAAACCCAAAAAGGGAAATTACCAGGTATTCGAATTTCCCCATCTCGGGAAAGGAAAGGAAGTTACACTTGTTTCTTTCACAAAATATATACCCAATTTGGGAAATCTGAAAGGGAGATCTAGTTTAGGGGAAGGGATTTTAAAACCCCCTAAGCAATTTTGAAGATTTTCTGATATAAAAAAAAGAAGGGAAAATGGTTTTTTGACCGGGGATTTTTTTAAAACCTGCCAAACCCCAAAACCCCGATTTTAAGGGAACCCCACCCTTTTTCTACTCCGCAAAAAGAACCCAGTGCTGGCTAAAAGTTTCTATTTTCAGATGAAGTTTTTCACCCCAGATTCTCCTTAATTTAAAACCAACATCGCTCAAAAATATAAACAAAACCCAAATTTACAAAGCAAAACCAAGTGGGGGCAATATAAGCCCTAGGGGGACAACTGTATAGTGAAGAACTGCACATTGGAGAAATACCGGTTCACACCAGTATGCAGAAAAGACACAATTCAACACAGGGAAGATTGCATAAATGCAAAAATACAAATATATGACCCAGTGCTACCTGGGAGAAATTGAACTGGTATAGATAACTAATGAATAGTTCCACACACACCCACAGCTAGAGATGGGCGAATTGATTCTAAAGAAGTGGAATTCGTTTAGAATTTCAGGGGAAAACTTTTGGTTTTTGAACGAAGTTTGAAGTTTGGGGTACTTTGCGGAACGAAGGTGCTTTTTTAATTTATAAAAAAAACTTGCCCAGCACATTTGGGGTTACATGGGGCAAAGCCTCTGGGAAGGGAAAAAGGGCATTGCCTCCCCCCTGACATGTGCAGGGATGAAGCCCAAACAGAGACCCCGGGATTCCGTGAAAAGTCGCCCCCCTATCTAAATCCCGGGGACCCACGCGGGAAAATCATAAACCCCTCCCCCACTTTGGAAAGAAATTTGGGAAATTTCTTTCCCGGCTTCTTGTAATAGCTCTTTTCTGAAGAACCCGATTTTTAAAACAGCATGTTTGGGGGGTTTCCCCAGCTTTTCCAGAGACGCTTCCCTTAAAAGTTTTATTTCCCGATTTTGGGGGTAATTTGGGTCCTGAAGTCCCTGTGCGCCATTGGGGGCGCAAATTTTCACTTTAAAAAGCTATTTTGCTCACCCCGCAAAATTGGGAAAATCCAAGGGGGTCCCAAGCCTGTTTTCCTTTTGTATTCATTTTAAAGGAAAAAAAGCTTTTTTTCAATACAAATACCACTTTATTTTTTTGGCCGCTCAAATTTTTTGGGGCCATTTACACAGGGGTTATTTTAAACGTTGTTTTGCTGAGTGGTGACTAAAATAAACCGTCTTTTAAACCCCCAAAAAAAATTTCATTTTTTCCCGTAGCATAATTCACAAGCGAAAAAGGGTTTAAATTTCAATTTTTTTTCTTGTTGTATAGCTTTAAAAAAAACGCCAATTTTAACACGTACCAAAACCAAGTTTTGGTTGCTCAATTGTTTGGGGGCAAATTTTTCATCCAGGGGTTAATTAAGCGTTATTTTGCGCTGTGGTGACTAAAATAAACCGCCCTTTCACCGCCAAAAAAATCCAAATTTTTTTTGTAGCATAAAATTTAAAAGCGAAAGGGTTAAATTAAAAATTTTTTTCCCCCTTTTGTTTTAGCGTAGAAAACACGGGAATTAACACGCTACAAAGCCGTATTTTTTGGTTCCTTTTTTTGCAATTTAAAATCCAGGGGGTTTAAATTAAAATTTTTTCGCATTTTTACTCAGTCAAAGAAACTTTGTTTTTTTAAACCCCCAAAAGAAGATATTCGTACAAATTCAAATCCCCAAAGGGTTAAATTTAAACCTGATTGTTCTTTTATATTCAGTAAAAACAGAGTTTTTAAACGCACTAAAAAGTCAATTTTTTCCCCCCATTTTGAGGAGCGCAATTTATAACCAAGGGTTTTCCCCAAACTTCTTAAATGGGGTTCATTTTGGGGCCCAAAAACGGTGTGTATTTAACATATACAATAAACTTCATCCAAAAAGTGTCGGAAAAATTTAAACAAACATATGTCAGGGAAAAAAGGGGGCAGGGTATTCACCGCGAGGTTTTCAAAAGGGGGGGGGAAAAATTTCCCCCAACAAACCCCCCACCAACCCCCCCCCACCCCCCCCTCCTCCCCCCCCCAAAACCCCCCCCTGCCCCCCTTCTCCCCAAACCCAATTTTTATTTTACCCCCCCTCCCCCCCTCCTCCCCCCCTACCTCCCAACCCCAAACCCCCCCCCAAACCCCCCCCAACCCCCACCCAACACACAACCCCGGGCCCCCCCCCCCCACGGGTCCGGCCCCCTCACCCCCCCCCCCAAACCCCCCCAACCCCCCCCCCCTCCGCCAAACCACCCCCCCCCCTTCCACCCCCCAACCCCCTTCCCCCCCAAATTTAAGGGGGTCCACCACCCCCCCCCGGGGGAATTTTCCCCCCCCCCCTTCAAAGGCCCCCCACCAAAATTACAAAATATCTAAAAAAAAGGTTAAATTTAAACCGATTGGGGGGCCTTTTAAGCATTTTAAAAAAGGGAGTTTTTAAAACCCCAAAAAAACCCCAAAAGCCCCCCCCCCCCCAATTTTCCCTTCCCCCCCCCCCCAATTTGGAACCCCCCCCCGAAAAAATTTAAATTAAACCAAGGGTTTACAATTTCTTAATCCCCCCCAATTGGAAAGGTCCAAACCCCCCCCCCCATGTGTATTTAAACCATTAACCCCCAATTTCCCTTCCCCCCCCCCCCCCCCCCAAACCCAAAGTTCCCCCCCCCCCCTGGAAACCAATTTAAAACAAACAAAATTCCCCCCAAAAAAATTCCCCCCCACATCCGATTAAAGGGGCACAAAAAATTCCGGGCCCCAGGCAAAGCACACCCAAGGGGCCGCGCAGGGGGGGCCCACTGGTTGGGGCCCCCAAAAACTGCCGCTTCATCTAGGGGGCCCGTGTGCTGACTAGAAACCCAAAGGGGTTCTTGTTTGGGTTGACTAGGCCCCCCCTTTCCCCCCAGATGACACTGACAACCCCACCCAAAGAGTCGGGGGGAACGCCCGACAAAACCCCTTTGGTTGGCATGGCCCGGGAGCGGGTCAGGGGCCCCCCCCACCTGTCCTCAACCCCCCCCTTTTAACCCTTTCTGGTTCCCCCCCCCCCAAAGACCCTACAATGTGGTTGGGCCGGGCCCCAAACGTATAGCGGGGATGAAAAAATTTTGAGGGGGGCCCAGCGCAGCTATTTGGGCACGAAGAAAGGGGGCCAAATTATCCCCTGCTTCTTGAAAGGGGAGGGGGCCCCCAAAAAAATAGATTAAGTGGCTTTGGGAAGGTCAAGGAGGTGGGGGGCCCGCCCTCTGCACACCAAAAACCGGGTTTATGAGGACAGCAGTGACGTTTAAACACAAAAAGTTTGATGTTTGGAAACCGACCGCCCCTTGGAGCCGGGTGGGGAAAGGGGTTTAAAATTCATCGCGGGAGAAGGGGGGCGTCAGCTTGCCCGTCAGGCACCCGCGCAGCCACAATTTTGGGTCGTGGGGCCGTGAGTCAGCAGGAAGCAGCGGGTGTGAGGTCGGGACCAAGGGGCCACGGGGGGGGAAAAAACCCCGTTTCCCCGGGGTCCAAGAAAGTAGGGGCACAGGGGCCCCAGCGAGGAAAGGGGCGGCAGTACCCATTTCATGCGGAGCTTTGGGCGGAAAAAATCCGATACCGGCAGTGTGGAAAGTTCTTTGCTAAGAAAAACCGGGGACCCCGAAAGGGGTTTAATGTAGAATCGTAAGCAAAAGTAAAGCGGGGCCAGGGAGCTAACGGGGCCCCACGCCCGCCCCAACACATGCACCCAAACCATCCGGGGGCCCCGGGGAAAAAACCGGGGCTCAGATGGGGCGGTCCATCCTCCCGCCAGCAACACAGCAGCGTCCATTTGGCACACATCCCATTGCACCAGTCAAGCTGCACCACCTCTCCCGAAGGAGTTTTTTAAAATTTGACACCCTCCCGGTCCAGATGCTTCTGCTCCTCCCCGCTACTCAGGCCCAGCCCGCGTTCAGCGAGGCGATTGCAAAGAGACAACAGTAAACTCCCCAAACCCTTTCCCAAAAATGCCCAAAACTGACCGTACTCCTGTCCAAGTTTTTTAATGCTGCAGTCCCTCCCTTTCCCCAAAAGGGGACTCTGCACCCTTTAAGAACCCAATGGCTTTTTGCCGAGCCGAGATGGAGATTTTCCCAAACCTTTAAAAAATTTTTTTATTTTCCAAAAAGGGAGTAACCAGCACATTTATAAAAAAGTAGAAAAAAAAGGGGGCCAGTCCTGACTTATCGTTTGTTTTCCCAAAGGTTTCCCGGCAGGCCCGGGCCCTCGGAGCGTAAATACGGGCAGGGGGCCCTACCTTCCTTTTACGGCCCCCTTGGGTGAAAAGTCTTCCGGGCCCCGGCAAAAACCAAAAACTTTGGGACAGGAGACCCCCGCTTTTCCCCCTCCACTTTTTCAAAAAAGGGGGCTCCTGCGCCAATTTTCCCCTCCTCCTCCTCCACCACCATCTCAGCCTTTCCCCAAGTACTGCCCTCATACCACGTGTAGGGCACGGGGGGTCACGCAGTTCAACACCTGGCTTGCCTCGGGGAACGAAGTCCCCACAGGGGAGGAACTGCTCCTCAGCAAACAAAAATCGATGTGTGGGGTTTCTCCGGCCCCAAAGCAAAACGGAACCATTGGGGACGGACAATGGGAAATAACATGGGGTCCGCGCCGCAACCCAGGAGGGTGGGCCCCCTGGGGGCCCCTGCAAGGCGCCGTTTCAAACTGGTTGTGAAAAAGGTTTCCGGAAATCTTCCACCCCATCTTTAGAACCAAACTGAAAAAAGCCAGGAAACCCCGTGCATGCAAATTCATCCATTCCACAAAGTCAGGAAACACCCTCCGCGAGCTGCAGCCCCAGAAAGGGCCCCCCCCAACCCCACCTTAAAATCGAGTTTCCCCCCTTGGGAATTTACCTGCACATGTTGGACCGACTTTATAACAAGAAAGGGCCCTTAAGCTTTTTTTGGGTTCCCCGGGGGACAGGAAATAAATCCCCCCGTTAAATTTGATGTCAGCCATTGCAGCTCATGCCCTGACACCTGCCGTTTGTTGGGGGCCCTTCGAGGAGGCCACGTTATTTGCAAACGCCAGGGCACGGGATGAAAAACTCATTCCCCTGCTTTTATACTTTGGAAAAACCTTTCCGGAAAAAAACTGTCCCGGGCAGGGCCCGGGGACGTGGCGACTTTCATCTCGCGGGCCCCAAGAGCCGGTGGGGACAAAAAAGGAGGGGGGAAGGAGAGGAAAGGGGGAAAATTGGAGCAGAAGCAAAGTCGGTGAAATGAGTGGGGTTTTTCTACCTAGGGACAAAGAAGGGGGGACAGGGGCAGCTGGGGGAGGAAAAATGGAATGAGAAGACGAGGGAGATGACCCGCAAGGGACCGGGGCAGTATCGTGGAGGGTGGAGGCAGGGGGCCCCCCCAAATTTACTAGTCAGAGGCCCGCCCCGCCCCCCGCTGATTTGGGTTTGGGGTAGGACAAACCCAAAAATCAGCATCCCGGGAAGGGATGACTTCTGGGTCCCACCCTATTGACCCTCGCTACCGGTCCAAAATGGGGGCCTTTTTTCCCCGCTATTGAAGGGAACCAAAATTTAAAACAATAGGGAAATCCTCCTAGTCCCGTTGGGGCCCTTGGCCCATGTTGGGGATCGTCCCTCCCTGACCGGTCTTTACCCCGGGGGGGTTTTTTCACGCTCACGGGACTACCCGCGGCTGCCGGGGGGAAAGGGGGGGGGGTCGGAGCAAAACCAACTTTCCCTCCCCACAACCTAAGTCTTTCAGTCCAAATGAAGACAGCTTCCTTCACCCCCCCTAGTGAGGAGGGCAGTCGCCAGCAGCAGCAGCAAACAGGACCAGAGCAAATCCCCCGAACCAACAAGGGGGGTTTGGGTACTTGACCGCACCTTCCCCCCCCCAGTTAAGAAGATCCGCTGGACTACTGGGCAGCCAAAATGGATGTGTGGCCGCAACTTTGCCGAGTTTGCAGTGGAGAAGCTGTCCTGCCCGGCCAGTAGGTGGGCATCAGAGCGGGTTTCATTGCGGCGGGGGCCATCGTTAACCCCAAGGAGAACCGGCCCTTTTCCACGGGAAATGTGGAACGACTGACCTTTGTCAAGATGAATCAGGCGTGGATCGGCCCGGATTTCTACACACCAATGCCTTATGCATCAACTACATCACCATGACGCCTCACCCCAAACTGTGAGAAATGAAATCTGGGTTCAAACTACCTGCCTCAGTCACTAATCTGATGCCGCCACCCGCCTGAAGCCACCCATCTGCTGACAGTTTCTCCATCTGCCACCAACAATCTTTACCAGGGACTGGTATTGCCACCCACCACCACACTCTGTCATTGTGCCACTCTGTGGCCTACTCCAGTTTTTGCCACCTCCAGAATGTCATTGTGCCACTGTCTGACCTCATACTGCTGCTGTGGCTGCTGCCATGACCTCCACACTGTGTCATTGTCCAACTCTGTGGCCTACTCCTGTTTTTGCCACCTCCAGAATGTCATTGTGCCACTGTCTGACCTCATCCCGCTGCTGGGCTGCTGCCGTGACCTCCACACTGTGTCATTGTCCCACCTGTGGCCTACTCCTGTTTTTTGCCACCTTTCCAGAATGTCATTGTGCCACTGTCTAACCTCATGCTGCTGCTGTGGCTGCTGCCGTGCCTACACACTGTGTCATTGTGCCACTGTCTGACCTCATGCTGCTGCTGTGGCGCTGCCGTGACCTACACACTGTGTCATTGTCCCACTCTGTGCCTACTCCTGTTTTGCCACCTCCAGAATGTCCTTGTGCCCTGTCTGACCTCATGCTGCTGCTGTAGCAGCTGCCGTGACCTACACACTGTGCCCATTGTGCCACTGTTTGACCTCAGCTGCTGCTGTGGCTGCTGCCGTGACCTACACATGTGTCATTGTCCCACTCTGTGGCCTACTCCTGTTTTTGCCACCTCCAGAATGTCATTGTGCCCCTGGCTGCCCTCATGCTGCTGCCGCCGTCACTGCCACTCTCTGTCATGGTGCCACTCAGTGGCCTACTCCAGTTTTTGCCACCTCCAAAATTCTTTGTGCCACTGTCTGACCTCATGCGCTGCTGGGGCGGGCTGCCATGACCTCCACACTGTGTCATTGTCCCACTCTGTGGCCTACTCCTGTTTTCGCCACCTCCAGAATGTCATTGTGCCACTCTCTGACCTCATGCTGCTGTGGCTGCCGCCGTCACCTCCACACTCTGTCACTGATGTTGCCACCTGAGCCCTCAGCTTGTTTTTTTCCAGCTGTCGCTCGCATGACTTTATCGGGCAAACATTCCCCCCTTCAGTTTTTTGGTCAGTTTTGCCCTCTTAAGTGCCCAGGGAATTTTAGAGTGAAGCGATTCTAAGAGCGGCGGGATGTTGAATGCATAAATGGCTCTATGAGCGATTCTGAACATCAGCTCCCTCCATTGCACATTGGTCGTGGCCTGTTTTACAATGTTCAGTCCTTTTTAGAATCTTTCTAGCGAGGTCTACATCTTGTAGTGTAGCTTTCCCCAAAATTTAAACATAACTTGGATATTCCTAATGTTTCTGATCTGTGAAGGATGTTGTATAACCTGGACAACAAGCCTCTCGACCCTTCTATCTTCCAAAGATCCATAAAACCTTTAGTCTCAGCTAATGCTCTCAGATTGCTCCCTTGGGGACTTGCAGAAATTTTTTAACCTGTAAATATTGGAAATCTGTTTTGGCCCCAGACCAAATTTTTCTTGGGTTTTGCCCCCCAGAAATACTCCCCTCCTTACTGGGCATTTTTTCACACAGGTGCAAATGCCCTTTCCTTCCTTTGGAAACAAAGCATTCTCCTGCCTGCTAAAAATGGGGGCGATTCCCCACAGTGAAAAAAGGGTGAAATATGCATGGGCTACCGAAAGCTTAGTACTTTCCCATGTAGCGGGGTACCCCTTAGGATAATATTTCTTTTACCTCCGGGGGAGGCTTCAAAGGAAGATGGAGCAAAGCTACCAAAGCCCGGGGTTTCGCCAACTGAATTCCAGAAACTACATTAGAGAAGTGATTCGAGTCAAAAAGCAGTTTCTAGCGTGGCGTCACATCGCCGGGGTTTTGTACGTCTGATTTTGGCAGCTGGCCCCACCCTGACCTCCCCTACTGTCAAAAAATCGGACAAAGGACGCGGGGGGGAACTTTATCTTTAGCTTGATCAGAACAGGAATATTTTAAATTGGGGTAGAAAACCTGGCAAAGCTTATCATCTTAAAAAGCTGAATTGGCCCCTTTTATGGGAAGGGGGAGATCCATCCACCTGTCAAACTCCGACTTTTTTTTTGCAAATAGGGGGAAAAAAGTTAAGATTAAAAATCATAGCGATCGAAAACATTTTTTAAAACCCTAAGTAGCGTATGTGATTTGGCCACTTCTCCCCCCCTAGCTTGTGAGGCCCTCGGCCCTTGAGCCTAATTGTAGCATTGACTTTTCCCCTATTAACCGGAAGCCCGAAAATGCCCCAAAAAATCTTCCAGGACTCACGAATTTTTGCTACAACTATTGGGGGTCATCAAGAAATAATAGCGGTCACCCCAAAGCATCAATTTTCTGTTCCATCTTTCCTACCTTTTTCCCCCGGTATATTGGGTTTAATCAGGGGGATGCCAAGGGCCCCAAATGCAATTTTTAAATAACAATGGCGATAAGGGGCATCCCTGCCTCGTTCCTTTTGTATTAAATTGGCGGCAGACAGAAACCCGGGGGGGTGTGGACCTCGCCTGGGGACTTTATACATGGTTCTAGATAATCTCGAAAATACCCCTTGACCCTATTTTTTTAAGACCAGTGCTAGCCATTTCCAATTAACTTGCGAACGCTTTTTCCGAGATCGCTAACAACGTGGAATAGTGTACCCAATTTTTCTATTCTCCCCCGACCCCAGACGAGATCAAAAACCAAATATTTTTGATCCTAACGCCCCTGAAGGGCCCCCATTTGTGCTCCCCCAATGATTTCGGCATCAATACCGCCAATCTTTTGCCAAAGACTTTCGAGAAATTTTGACATCCTGTTGATCAGCAGATGGGCCCTAAAAATGCGGGGCGGTCGGGTCCTTTCCCTTTTTTGTGGAACCTTTATATAACGTGTCACCCGACTGAGCATCGTCTTCCTACTGACATGTCCCCAAAAAAATGACCTCAGGGCCCCACACATCCCCCTTGCAGCACCTTGTAATTCCCCTGGCGCCATGGGGCCCCGAGCATTAGGTTAAAATTTTTAATTCTCCGCCAACCCCTCCCCCCCCATTTGAATTGAGGAATTCTCTATCGGTTGTAAAAGCGTGGGCTAGGATCTTTGGGGGGAAGTCTCCCCCCCCTTTTCGATTGTAAAATGGGTTTGTGTACGGTCTTGAAAATAACCAGCAAAATGTCATTGACTTTTTGGACCCAAACCCAAATCCCCCCCCCCACACACAGATTTGAGCCCCATGATGTTTGTAGCCCCCTTTTCCCCTTTTTGGCCAAGTTTGCAGAATTTGCCTGCCTTTTGCCAAATTTGAAAGGGAGCCCAAAAACTGATCATCCCTCAAAGTTCCCCCTTTTTTTTGCTGCACCGAAAGCCTCCTTAGCCGCCCCCCCATTTACCCTTTTTTTCCCCACCGAGATCCGATAAATAGGTGGTGTATGCCTTCTAAGGGAGGAAGCTGCCTTCCCAAGGGACTGTCGTTTTTATTCTTTTTTTGCCGCCAATAGGAATGATTTTTCCCCTTAACACCCCCTTTTCCAGAACCCAAAACAAAGAGGTGCCCTTTTGTGCTCCTCGTTTTCCTATCATACTCCCCCCCCCATTGAAAAAGGGGGGTCTTTAAAATTGGCGTCCCCCAATAGGGGATGGGGGCAATTTCCAGATAAAATTTCGTTTTTGGGGAAAGGAAAATCCGAGAGAGAAAACCCCCGGCGCATGATCAAGATCACCAGTTCCCCATGTCTACTGATTCTACTCTGCCCACCATCTTAGGTCACCAGAAAGTAAGCCAGACCAGGAGTCTTGCATGAGAAAAGTGATAAACTCTCTCTCCCCTGGATTCATGCCCTCCTGTGTCAACAACTTTTAAACTTTCAGCCCAAATTTTTCAAAAGGTTTTCGTATTTTAACTGGGGTTTGCCCTTCCCCTCCTTTGTTTCCAGCCATTCATGACACAGTTAAAAACCCCTCCCAAGGAATTTCCCCCCTCTGAATTGGACCGTTTGGATTTCCAACTCTCCGAAAAAAATTTTCCCTTCCGGCGCATTTGGCGCATTTCACATTCACCAATTAAAATGCCCCCCCATGATTCTATCCTAAGCTAATGAATCTCCCCCCCCCTTCGTTTTCCACAGCCAGTTCTTGCCTGGGAAATTTTTATGCGTAAAACAACCACACCCCCCTTTCCAACCCCCGCCTCAGATCTTTCACTTTTTCCCCACCCTTAATTTTTGGGCGAGCAAAGTCTCTTTTTCCCCTAGATGGTTCCCCCAAGAGGCCCCCAAACCACCCAAGCCTCTTTTTATGCGTAATATTTTGCATCCTTTTTTGGGGGGAGCGCAGACCTTTAAGTTCCTGACGCTCTCCCATTCTGTTGCTGGTTTTCCCCCGAAAACGAAAATCACATACCAAGATCCGGAAATAAAAGCCCTCCCCCCCTGGAACAATCCCTTGAAAACTAGTACACAAAACTCCCTAAAAATTCCTCTCTCTTCCCTTTTGGATTCTCTTTTTTTTCACCCGAAACGTGAGGGGAATTTCGTATCCCACCCCTCCCCCCGACCCTGCCTCCCTCCCGTTCGCAAAAAAAACGTAGACTTTTTAACGCGCGACCTAGTGCGCCCTCCAACCATTTCTGACCCCAATGTGTTTTGCCAAAGAAAAAACAGTGAGGAATCTAAACATCACAACAACCTTTTCCTATAACTGCTTTGCACTATCACCATAGCCCCTCCCCCGGGGCTGTGTGGGAAAAACCACACCTTGCTGTGCCTAAAGCTGACCCAATTCCCCAAGTAATTATGCATAAGACATTATTCACAAGTCTCAAAAAGGACTTCCCTTCACTAAAATATCCCAACAATTTTTTCAATCATCTCTTCCTCGGGGGCCCGGCGACGTCTCCCCTGTAGTCGCATCACACACTTTTTGCTTTCTCCCTTTTTCGAATATTGTCGGAAGTCCTCCCGGGCCTCTCCTTATTAATTGTGTATCTGCAGTCCGGTGTCCCCCTCTGTTGGGAAAACCCCCCAAGAAGGGCCTCCGTTCCCCCCAAAGTGTGGCACATACAGGGGCACCCGGTCTGGGATTTTCTTGAGAATCGCCGGAAACTCCCAAATTTAAGCGGATCTGTTCTTGAAAAGAGTGGGGCACACCGAAGAGAACATTCCTTTTTCCTTTACACCTCTGCAAATAGTCTGAAAAGTAGTAAGGTTTGTTTTATAATTAAAGGGGTTCCTTTAGAGCGGTAGGCTTGCATCAGGGCCGCTTTTTCCGCATAATCCAGGTAGCGGAGTCCACTCTCGTTTTATGGGCGTTTTTCATCTTTTTTTTGGCACCCCTGGGGGGCCCAAATTTAGGGGGTCTCTCCACTTTCAATCGGCTCCTAACCCAGAACCTTGGGGTCTCTTCTGAACACATTTTAGGTAAGGCTTGTTGCGAGATGTCCTCATTCCCCATGAAAATTATTCCTGCAGATCTATTCTCTAAATCTTCGACTTTAAAAATTTGAGATAATCCTTCTTTTAAGCAGGTCTCCCTGGAGCTTTTACATCTAGGAGGGCATCCCCCCCACTCCCTTTGTTATTATCTCTGATCCCCTAGTTGTACCTTTTGGGTTTTTCTACGTCGGTCTTGACAGAGGATAAAGCCCACGTTATGGCGTCAGATATGATCTTCAATGCTAATTCCAAAGAACCTTTTCAGGGTAACATCTTCGTACAGCCACCCCAGAGATTTACATGGATTTCGCCCCCGGCCCCTTCTTTCCATCCCCCAGCATTCGGGGACATGATAGCAAGCTCTATTTTGTTGAGGCGCCTGGGTGGGGGTTTAGAAAGGGAAAGGGGTTTTGCGGGATTGCCATGGTCAGCCGCCGCTGCCTCTGTGGTAATTTTTTTGTTCCCCTTTGAGCCTTAAAGCTCGCTGTTGCAAAGGAGCACCGGGCGGCTTTCAGTGTCCCAAAACTGATTGCTCTCCTGGTCACTGTTGTGGCTTTTCCCCCCTCCTGAGCGTTTAATGGGCTCTATGGCCCGCCTCCCTGTGTCCCCCCGTATGCAGTGCCTTCAGCGTCTGCCCGCTCCCAGCGGTCCTTCCCTGCTTCCCTCCCCTCCCAAAAAAGCCATCCGGGGGGTGAGGGGGGCCGCGGTATGGGCGATGATGGGCCGTCCCGGGAGCGCGGCGGGTTCCCCCGCCCCTGCTTTAGCGCACACTCTGGCCGGCTGTGCTGTGCGTGAATTCCCGGCTCCCCGCACCTGCAATAAACTTTCCTTCCGAGACCGGGGGACGGGGGTCGTTCGGCACTAACAAGTCCGTTTAAAGTCCCCAGGGTGCGGGGAGCGCTGTTTTTTCGGGGGGTCGGACGGGAGCACCACTCCGTGCGACCCCTCATTCGCCCCGGAACCGGAATCGATTTTGGTATTATTTAGTCCTGTGTGGCGGTGATATGTGGTCATGGTGTTGCTCTATTATTCATCCAAATGTGGTGGTGATATGTGGTCATGATCTTGTGGTATTATTTAGTAACTATGTGGTGGTGATATGTGGTTATGGTGTGGAGGTATTATTCAGTCACTATGCGGTAGTGATAGGTGGTCATGGTGTGGTGGTGTTACTCAGTCACTATGTGGTCATGGTGGGGCGTTATTCGCTCACTATGTGGTAGAGAAATGTGGTCATGGTGTGGTGGCATTATTCAGTCACTATGTGCTAGTGATATGTGGTCTTAGTAGGACATTGGTAATATTACACTTGGGATTCTTGTTTTGTTTAACAGTGTTATTTGGTAACTGTCAAAATGTCAAAATGTAGCTATAGCAACCAGCGCTGGCAGCCTATCATGACAGATTGAACAGGTCTGTAGCTATAGTGACCTGAGGAGCTGATGCAGCCAATACAAGAGGGGATATCTCAGAATAGGTAGGACACTGTTAATGGACACATATTGAAAAGTGACTTGTCTTTGCAAGATCTTTAACATAAAAAGCAATCCCTATAGTGAGACAATCTTTTTAAGGTGCATTCCCCAATTAAAGTTGAATATATTTGTCATCAACAGGGTCCGGAAAAACTGAACTGTGAACTTACCATCTTTGAGCTTTATTTACCAGAAATAGTAATATTAATAGTAATAGTATTTTTTTGCTGACTGGGAGCACTGCTTGTTTAACCCTACCAGTTGCAATTCCACCAGCACAAGAACTGCTTTGGAAGGGTCCTCAATGCCACAGATACCTCTGAATGCAAATTTGTCAAATTTATAATTCATCCTCGGCTGGAAAAAATGTGAGAGTGCATTTAAGGCGGTACAAGGTAACTGGCGAGGCTTCATTTATAAACCAAACATCCAGGTTAAGGATGATAGCCCCACCACAAGTTCTCAACCACCATATATGAATTTTGTTGCTCAGACATCAATTTTATAACCAATAAGTTATTGTTGAATTTTCTGCAGAAACATTTTCTAAGAAAGAAAAAATAACAGAGCCCCTTGGTGGCAAAAACTAAAAGACAAAAAAAAAGCCATGGTAAGGAAAGAAAGTACAAAACATGTCAGATTATTAACAAATGTATTAAATAAGAAACATCTAATGATTTACCTAGAGTCAAAATCAAATAGGAGCATAAGCTAATCATTTAACAACCAGAAGAAAAAGTAGAAGATTGCTAGGATTGGACAAAATACTTGGAGTCAGTCCACAATTTCCATTTGGTTGTAGTACAGAAGACTAAATGAGGTGAGATGACCAGACTGGTTTCACAATGGTAATGATAATTAACCCTGTTAATAATTTCAGAGAGTTGAGCTATATTTGAAGATTTCCAATTAAATGCAATTGTTGACCTAGTAGCTAATAAAAGGTGAAACAATACTGTTCTAAAAGAAATATGATAGTTTTCTAAGGTTAAATTTAAGATTGCCAACTCAGGAGTAAGTTTTATGTTATCATGAAGCAAATCTTGTTTAAGTGATTGAACTTGAATCCAAAGAGACCGTACTATTGGGCAGGATTACCACATGTGAAGTGAAGTTCCAATTGACCCACAAGCTCTCCAGCACAAGTTGGAGTACCCTGGGGTGATATGAAGCAGGGCGGTTTTGGGTCAGGTACCATCTAAGATGATTTTTTTCATAAGCTCAAGATGACTAATACATCTGGAAGGTCTGGTAGAGATAATTGCTGAGAACTAAGATTCCTGAGGAAAGCTTAGGTTCACTTCTTTTTCCCATTTAATGATATAATCTGGTACCCGAGAGAAGTCTTAGACTAACTGGGAATAAGAAATGGACAAGTCTCTTTCAGATTTCAAAACCATTTCTAAGGAAACAGCAAAAAGGAGCATGTATAGTAGTCTTAGTTGGCCAGGACCAATTATTCAAGAGCTGGCGAATTCGGAGGTACTTAAAGAAATCTTTTGAAGAGATGTTAAAGGTTTGGATTAATTCAAAAAAGGGCTTCAAAGTAGAACATGAATATAGTTTATCAATTGTATCTAAACCTTTAGATACCCAATTCTGAAGCGAAAGTTGCGGAACCCAAAGTTGTAAGATCTCAAGGGGAAATAGGTCTTTCGAAATTTGAATAAGGTGATTTTTCACAACATAAACATTCCAAACCTGAAACGTGCTCAAATGTAGGAAATTTAGTCCCGGGAACAGGAAGGCCTAGAGAAATGGATATAAGGATGTCTTTACAAGAATAGGGATGGAGTGCAGCGTCTTCTAAACTAAACCGGTGATGAAGGTTTGGAGAATTCCAGAAAAAATAAATTGGATCACAAAGGGCTGCTAAACTATAAAGTTGCAGGTTTGGAACTGACATACCCCCTTTTTTACAATTCGAATAAAGGTATTGCTTATTACATCTCGGCTTGTGGGATTTCCAAATAAACTTTAATATTAAAGTTTGAATTTTGTTTAGTATATGAAATGGAATAATAAAAGGAAGGCACCAACAAATATAAAGGAATCTGGAAAGAAGAAGCATTTTAACTAAATTGGTTCTAGCCAACCAGGAAAGTGGTAAGATGGAAAGTCTGTTTGTTTCTGCAGATATAAAAATGTCAAGAGAGTCAAAATTAATGCTTATAGTGTTATCTACAGTACGATGAAACACCTAGATAGGGAATATGAGTGTCGAACCACATAAAGTTGAAACTTGCCAGATTCTTTTTGTCGGAAGAGTTTAAACATAAGGGTAAAAGCAGTGATTTAAACAAATTCAACTTATAAGATGAGGTTGAGGCGTATGCTTCTACAATAGTGAGAAGCTCCTTTAGTGAAATACTTGGGTTTTGGCACAAGATCAACACATCATCAGCATAAAGACTGTGTTCTATGCCAGAAATTAGAAGTGATTTTCCAACCATTTCTGCTAAGGGTTCCTTGCAAAACATGAAAATGAGGGGAGATAGTGGGCAGCCCTGTCTAGTTTCATTAAATGTAGGGAATGGATCAGAGAGGAAACCTGAAGAAAAAACTCTAGCAGAAGGAGAGGTATAGAGAGCAGAAATAGCATTAAGAATGGGACCTGAAAAAACAAATTTAATTAATACACTATTGAAATATCGCCAATTAATTCTATTGAATGCTTTTTTCTGCGTCTAGAGAAAGGATTGCAGAGGGAATTTTGTTTTGATTAAACTGATGGAGTATGTCTAGAATTCTATGAACCCTGGGCTGGGCTTGGGAATTGTAGTAATTGTAGCACAAAGCATTTCTGAGGGAGGGGAGCTTTTATGAATGATGATTTGGAAAATAGAGACCATATAAGGTAGAAGAATATTTTTAAATTATTTAAATATAGTCATAAGGTAAGCCATCGAGACCAGTAGATTTATTTAGTTTAGCTGAATTAATAACTTTCTCTAATTCATTAACGGTAATGAGGGTGTTAAGGTATTCTAAGTAAGATTTGGATAGTGAAGGTAAAGAAACCTTGATTAAAAAGGTGCTGATAGATTCATCCATCACTGGAGTTGTATTAGTGTCCTCTTTTAGATTATAAAGAGTATGGTAATACTCTGCAAAAAAAAATTGATATAAATTGGGAGGTCCTTAATTTACCCTTTAGAAATTGAACTTAGATAACCTATTTTCCCTGTGCTTGCAAGGATTTAACTCTACAAGCTAAGAGCTTAGTAGGGCGATGACCTTGAATATAAAAATTCCATTTCAATTTCGCTAATTGACTTTCATACCTTTTCAGATATAAATTTCTTAAAAGGTTCTTTTGTTCAGAGATTGTAGCTGCAATATCCAGTGTAGGGTTTAACTTTAACGATTTATCAAGGCTTTTAATGCTATCTCAAATCGTGTTAATCTTTTTGTCACAAGATCGCTTATCCCTGGCAGCAACTTGTCAGCACACCAAAGTGATTTTGGAGATGGTGCAGAGGTAACATTAAATTCAAAGTATTCCTTAAAGGGGTTTTGCCACGATCTCATTTCATACCTCCTGCATCCAGCTGATCAGCTCTGTGTGCTCAGAAGGGGGCATGTGTGATTTGTTTGAATTGCATATCATGTGACCCAGCAGGATGACATCACCAGGCCTTTCCTCTCTCTAGTCAAAGAAAGGACTGTTTATGTGTAGAGCTGTAAGTAACTACATTGTAGCTCAGAGGTAAAACTTTTGCCTCCAGACACAAGGGTCCTCGGTTAAAATCCCTGCAGGAACCAAACCTGCGGATTTTTTTTCTCGTTATCAATGCACAGACCTCATTGAGGTTTCTGTTTTTTTATTTATTTTCACTGTGTGACTAATAACTAAGGAGTACAGAGGACGGGAGTAGAATAACAGCACCTGGGGTTTGAACACTCAGTAGCTGCCTGAGAGGAGAAGTGATGTCTGAGCATGTGCGACCAGGACTGAGGAGCTCTCAGCCCTGGTCGTATCCCCTGGAGATGCTGTAAACAACGTATCACTAAAGGAGCAGCTAAGACAAAAACGGTGCAGAATTTTTAATAACGATGGTGAAAATGCTTATTATTTAATTTACAAACTTCCCACGTCAATTTTACTTCGTGGAAAAACCCCTTTAAGAGCTTGAGTGACTTTTGAAATGTTATATGAGGACTTCCGGCCCACTTCTGGCCTGTGAGGAATGAGCGGGTCTAGGACAATGGGAGCCGGTTCACCTGATGACCCCCGTTCCTCACAGCCTCTCAAACTGGCCATTTAGTATATAGCGCTGGCGGGACTGGATCTCTGGCTTGCCTCCACTCCAATATAGGCCCTCCCCAATACCTGAGGCTTCTGGAGGGGCAGCCAGGCATACGGTATTCCCAGGTCCCCGCAGCTCGCACGTCAGTAGCTGAGCTCTGAGCAGTCACAGCTCGGCAATGTCTCCGGCGGCTCCCATATGGTGGCAGATGAAGTAAGCCGTGAAGTCTCGTGGGCAACTCGGCTCTGCCGCGGGTCGGTTCCACTTCGGTTTGACGCATTCAAACAGCTCCTTCACCGCTGTTACAAGCACCTGTGACCCAAAAACTGGGTGAAATGGTAAGGGAAGCCTTCAGCACCCTAAATGTATGAAACCTGACCCCGAATTATGGGCCACAGTAGGTTTATTTTGGACAATTTTGAAGTATCCCTACAGAGCCCCGGGAATATGGTTCCTCCGGTACCAGATCACGCCCCCCAGACCTCAATTTTACTGCGCACATTAGTAGTGTAGAATGCACCTGAATTTATGACCCTATTTTACTGCAGGTCACAGGTTTAGCGCTTTCTAGCTCCAACTCAGGCTCCGGTAGACCACTTTTAACTTGGTCTGCCGGTTCCAGCAGTAATGCGCCCCGCTTTGCCATCCTACAATCATAAATGTGTAGAATCATATGGTCGTGGTGCGACACACCTCCAGAATGCTCCCACATCGTAGGTACATTATAAGGTGCAACGGGCACCACAAAATATGCCTAAATTTGGAGTGCGCCTACTCATACATCGAAAGAACAGGGCTGCACCAGTTCTTGGGCTGAAAGCACACCAGAATACATGTAAACCTTTGGACTGTGAATAATAATTTCACGTCCGAACACGCTCCTGTGTTGTGAGCTGTTCAGCTATTTTTTACTTTTAATATTTCATTTGGTTTTTTTAATTTAGCTGTCAGTCAGCTAAATTAAAGGGGTTGTCTGAATACATCGATTCATCTTACCTCAGTCCTGTTTGATTTTTGAATTCAGTGTTTAATGGATTCTACTGGCCTACTGAAGAGCTGCTGAAGACACCAGGTCTATAACAATAACGACCAGCGCCTGCAGCTTATCAGGAGAGATTAAACAGGTCTGTAGCTATAGTGACCTCAGGAGCTGATGCAGCCCATACAAAAGGGAATATCTAGGAATAGGTAGGATACTGTTAATGGATACATATTGAAAAGTGACTTGTTTTTACAAGATCTTTAACCTAAAAAGCAATCCTTGTAGTGGGACAACCACTTTAAATCTATATCTAGTGTGTGGATGCCAGAAATATGTGTCCATATTGGTGAAGCACATTTTTTCCTCTTTTACACATTTGCCCAAGTAACAGCTTGGTTTTTGGCCTCATGAACCCATCTTTTCTTATTTATTTTTATGTACTTTTCTTTATATTGGTGAGTTGTATATTTTTCTTGTTTTTTTGTAGAGTGGAACAAAAGGTCAGCTGTAACCATTAGATGGTAGACACTGTGTATAAAGCAAGCTCTGCTTTATACACTTTAAACTGTTTTACCAACATTATGACTAGAGATGGGCGAATTTCTAAAAAATTCGATTCGCCGAGTTCGCCGAATTTTCCGACAAAATTCGCTTCGACCCGAATAAATTTGCGACGAGTCGCGTTAAAAAACAGCTATTTCCTGGCTGCAGAGAGTCTGCAGGCTGCTGTAGAACGTTGTGCCATGCTTAAATATGCAGAGGGAGCTTGGTTTTATCTTCATACAATGCTGTGTTTTAGTATGACATGCACATGACTGCCACCGCTATTAGAATCGCTTCACTCTTCAATTCCCTGGACACTTACAGGGGCAAAACGGACCCAAAAACTGAAGTGGGAATGCAGCCTGATAGTCATGGCAGCGCCAGCTGGAAAAATAAAAGCTGAGGGCTAAGATCCTACGATAGCGTCAAAGAACACAGTAGTAAGTTACTGGAGCCGGCATAGGCAGGGCCGCCGTTAGGGGGGTACAGCCAGTACTCCTGTACGGGGCCTGGCCAGATTGTGAAGCGGGGGGGGCGCCGCTGCCGGCAGGTACCGCCCACTTGCTTCGCGGTAATGGTAAAGAGAACAGGCAACATGCCTGTTCTCTCTACCATGTCAGCTGTCTGCCCTGTCAGGGGGGCCCGCGCTGTGATTCACGCTGCACACCGTAGCTTCCCATACTGATTAACTTCTTCAGCGCAGCCGGGCCCAGTATCAACAAATGCTCCCGCACTTGACCGTTCCTAAATATGGGTAGGGAGGGAGTGAGGGTGACTGCCCGGGTGCTCATGAGGGAGGGAGAAAGGGAGAGGGGGGTACGGTGCTGCCACGATCAGCACAAGCTCCTGGCAGAGTCAGGAAGTTCAGCCTCACACTGCCCCACAGTGAGTGACAGGCTCCGCCCCCTGCCGTGTTCCCGGATCATCTGCAGCTACACGAATCACAGCAGCAGCTCCAACAGCCACAGGCAGCCTGTATCCTGGAGGTCTAAAGTGAGTGAGGAGCCTCACTGTACAGACCAGGACTCTGTATAGTAAAGGTCAAACATACTCTTACTGAATGTGAACTGTACTGATTATATATGTGTGTATATGTGTATCTGTACATGTGTGTGTCTGTGTCTGTCTGTGTCTCAGTATATGTGTATGTGTGTATGTACATGTGTGTGTGTCTATGTGTGTCTGTGTGTCAGTATATGTGTATGTGTGTCTGTACATGTGTATGTATGTATGTGTCTGTATATATGTATATGTGTGTCTGTCTGTACATGTGTATGTGTGTCTGTACAGGTGTCTGTGTGTGTTTATATGTGTATGTGTGTCTGTATATGTGTCTGTGTATATGAATATGTGTGTCTGTATATGTGTGTCTGTATATGTGTGTCTGTACATCTGTATGTGTGTCTGTATATGTGTCTGTATCTGTTGTAAGGGATTAGCTCGGTGGTAGGATAACACAGGACCAGTCCTTTAGCTCTGTTTAAACATTCAGGCGTTTATTCCAGCCTTAGATAAATAGTAACATAAACGTGGGCTTAACTTCAGCCAAAAATGCAGAGAAAATAAAACAGGTTTACTCAGTCCGTGTGGGACACTTACAGTCCTGTATCCAGGTCAGGCCTCCAGCCTTTCTTGTCTCCAACAGAGACCGGCGTGTAGTCTGTTCTTGGGATCTCTCCTGTGCACACCAGCACTCTCCCAGCATCACAGACAATCAATCACACCCACTCCCACCTGATCTCCAAACTTACATACAGCAACCAAAACTCTGGCCTGGAACCCTGAAGATGTGGGAGCAGTCACCCACCCAACTCTATGACTGCTCCTGTGAAAACCAGCCCCAGACTACTTGCTCTGTAAGCATACTAACAGAAAACGTATGCCAGCAACCTACCGCTGCTGACACATGAAATTACAGGTTTTCACCTCACCAATGCCAGGGTCCTTGCTGACACATATCTCTGGTCCACCACAATCCCTTCTGTCCTCTTACACTGTATATGTGTCTGTATATGTGTGTCTGTGTATGTGTATATGCGTCTGTACATGTGTATGAGTGTCTGTATATGTGTGTCTGTATATGTCTGTCTGTGTATCTGTCTGTGTATCTATGTATGTATATATATGGGTGCATACGTGTGTATATATGTGCATATGTACATATAAATATATATAAATATATATATATATATATATATATATATATATATATATATGTGTGTCTGTGTATATATATGTGTGTATAAATGTACATATGTGTATTATGTATATATGCGTGTGTATAAATTTTTTTTTTCTTCTGGGGTTTGGGCAGCGAGGGTTGATGGGGCAGAGTGATGGGGTTGATAGGAGGTGGAGTTGACTTGACAGGGGGGCCCAGAAATTTTAGCTGTAGGGGGCCCTGAAATCTCTGATGGCGGCCCTGGGCACAGGGCTCAGCACAGTAAAGGCACGTCACAGCAGGGGTCACTTCATGAGGCCAGAGCTTTAAACCGTCACAGAATATGACAGAACCTGTTCTGTTAAACACTGATACATGTAGAGGCCACCCCGAATGAGGGGACAGGGTGTCGGCAGTGATTTTGCGTTGACATCTCTGATCATTTTGCCCTTCCTTTCATCCGTCAGTGTCCGCTTTCAATCGGTCAATAATCAGTATTGCTAAAGCCAAAAACAAACAGGAGTTGATCCAAAACAGAGATGACCAGTAAATGGGATATTTGCATGTCTTCTGTGTTCTGTATCCACTCCTGCTTTTGACTAGACAATCCTGATCCTTCCCATTCCTTCTGACAGGTGAAAAGAAGGGGAAAACCAAACATAAGCAAAAGCTACCAGATACTCTACTTTCAATATAGTCCCATGGTGTAGAGAGGACCCTCGATACCGTATTATTAAGGCCTGGGTATACCAATAAATTATACAACAAACCACTAAAGGTATAACACCTAGGATAAGGATACATATCTATAAAACATAGCTTTTATTAAATAATTAATATATAAAAAACCTCAAAAATTACCCCTAAATATATAATAATGAAACTATCAATAAACTGCCTACCAAAATTGGGGAACATGCCCCAATAAGGGCGACCCCAAACAGGAACCTAAACTGTCACTAACCCAAACTACCCCTAAACAAAGATACAAACAACAAAACAAAAGTGCTCAAAGAAAAAGTGATAAAGTAAATGAACAATCAATTAGTTATACATCAGAAAAAATGTTCCGACGCGTTTCCCCCCCAGGTAATGGGGTTGATCTGGGAACAATATTGAATTTTTAGAGGTAGAAAAAATATGTAAATATGAAGATTATCAATTCAATTATCAGGGATAGAAATAGACTCATGTCCCTTAACAAGGATATGCAGCAATAATGAGATATGGAGGGGTCCAAGATAGAAGCTAGAGGATCCCCACGTTCCAGTTCACCGGGATGTGACTCAAAGGCAGTAGCAAATTTTCAAGTCCAAGTGAAGGCATATAAGTAGTCAAGTATAATTAGGAACAGCTGGATGCCTGCACGCTGGAATAGCACATGGAAATAGCGTTCGTAAACTACAAAGTCCGGCGTGCAACGCTGGAATCGCCCAGCGCAAGCGCACCTGTGTTAATGACATGTACGGGTTGCGTGCTTAAAACTACAAAAAACGGCATGCACCGCCGGAATTACCCGCCGCATGTGTACTAACAATAATGACGTGCGCCTACACTACGGAGTCAGAAAGAGACCATAGTTAGTGCCGGCGCGTACGAGATAAAGAGAATTCTCCCGTTGGTATAAGGAGACAACACATAAAAGGTGGATAGGAAAATAATACAGAACTAGGGGCATTATAAAAATAACGTAATGCATGCCTCCTAGCACCTAAATATGAATGTTGAGAACAACCATATGTAAATGCCTAGAGCTGCCAACCCAAACGTTAGGTTCTTCAAGACACGTATAGACTACAAGAAAGGACTTGAAAATTATATAAATGGATATATAAATGAAAAAATAAAATAAGTGAGGTTAGGTAAGTGAGTTTACAGCTGTTCCTAATTATATTTGACTACTTATATGCCTTCACTTGGACTTGAAAATTTGCTACTGCCTTTGAGTCACATCCCGGTGAACTGGAACGTGGGGATCCTCTAGCTTCTATCTTGGACCCCTCCATATCTCATTATTGCTGCATATCATTGTTAAGGGACGTGAGTCTATTTCTATCCCTGATAATGGTATTGATAATTTTCATATTTACATCTTTTTTCTACCTCTAAAAAGTCAAAATTGTTCCCTGATGAACCCCATTACCTGGGGGGGAAACGCATCGGAACATTTTTTCTGATGTATAACTAATTGATTGTTCATTTACTTTATTTCAGGCGGGTGGCAGCATCAGAATAGTGGCTGAGGCAGGTAGTTTGAATCCAGACTCATTTCTCAAAGTTTTGGTGAGGCATCATGGCTGATGTAATCTGACGCCTAAGGCATTGGTGTGTGGAAATCCTGGCCGATCCACGCCAGATTCATCTTGACAAAAGTCAGTCGCTCCACATTTCCGGTGGACAAGCGGGTTCTCCTTGGGGTAACGATGGCCCCTGCCACACTGAACACCCGCTCTGATGCCACACTACTGGCCAGGCAGGACAGCTTCTAGACTGCAAACCCGGCAAGTTGCAGCCACACATCCAGTTTGGCTGCCCAGTAGTCCAGCGGAACTTCTAAGTGGGGTGGCAGAGTGCTGTCCAAGTAGGCCCCATTGGTTCAGGGTCTGCTCCAGGTCCTGCTGCTGCTGGTGAGTGCCCTCCTCACTAGGCAGGTGAAGGAAGCTGCTCATCAGCGACTCCAGACTTAGGTTGCTGCTGATGGAGCTGGTACCCCCCACCTTCCCACAGCAGCCTTGGCAGTGGTACGCGAGCGCTGAGGAACCCCCCGGTCAGACCTGTCAGAGGATGGACCATGCTGCACATAGGCAGCGGCCAACTGACTACGGAGGATTTCTCTATAGTTTGTCTACAATTTGTCCTCTCTCTCTCAGCAGCTGGAAAATAGGCTCACATATTGGCCTGGTAGCTAGGGTCCAAGAGGGTGGAGAGCCAGAAGTCATCCCTCTGCATGTCACTAGCCAGGCAAATCAGCATGCTGAGGGCCATCTGCGCAAGTGACTCTGAGGGACTCCCTGCCTCCATCTCCACTGTATACTGCCACGGTGCTTGGGGGTCATCTGCCTCGTCTTCCTCATCTCCATCTACCTCCTCCAGCTGCTCCTGCTCCTCCTCTCCTGTCACCTGGGTAGAAAAACCACTCATATCACCACACAGTGCTTGTGCTCCAATGTCCTCCTCCTCTAGTTCAGTCCCCACCGGACTCATGTGGCCGCGAGATGTAGTCGCCACGTCTCCAGTCCCCTGCCCAGACAGATTTTTCAGCATCTGTTCCAGGACATGAAGCAGTGGAATGACGTTATTTATCCCGTAGTCCTGGCGACTAACAAATAACGTCGCCTCCTCGAATGGCCTCAACAAACGGCAGGTGTCACGCATGAGCTGCCACTGGCTGACATCAAAGTTACACAGGGGAGTACTCCTGTCCACCTGGATCATCAAAAAATCGTTAATGGCCTTTCTTTGTTCATACAGTCGGTCCAACATGTGCAGTCTGTATTTCCAACGGGTGGAAACATCACATATCAGCGTGTGTTGGGGGAGGCCGTTCTGCCGCTGCAACTCGAAGAGGGTTTGCCTGGTTTTGTAGGAATGGATGAAGTGCATGCACAGTTTCCTGGCCATTTTCAGAATGTTCTGAAGATCGGTAGAAGACTTCAGGAACCTTTTCGCAACCAGATTGAACACCTCCGCCATGCAGGGCGCATGGACCGTTCCTCCTCGGTGCAGCACGGACACCATGCTACTCCCATTGTCCGTCACCATGGTTCCGATTTGCAGTTGGCGCGGAGAAAGCCACACATCAATTTCTTGCTGCATGACGCGGAGCAGTTCCTCCCCTGTGTGACTTCCTTCGCCGAGGCAGGCCAGGTGTAGAACTGCATGACACCGCTGTGCCCTACACATGTGGTATGATGGAGAAGCACTTGTGGAGGCTGAGATGGTGGTGGTGGTGGTGGAGGCGGACATTGGCGCAGGAGCAGCCGTTTGACAACGTGGAGGAGAAAGCGGCGTCTCCTGTCCAAGTTGTTGGTGTGGCTGGGCAGGAAGCACATTCACCCAGTGGGCCAATTAGTATATTTTTTATGTTTTACTGCTTTCACACAATAAAAATACCTTATTCAAAAGGGAAAACTCGTTTTTGCATCACTATAGTCTGAGAACCATTTATTTTTCTGTGTACAGAGCTGTAAAGCAGCTTGTTTTTTGCGGGATGAGTTGATGTTTTTATTGATATCATTTTTGGGGAACAAGGCTTTTTAATCGCCTTTAAATCCATTTTTTGGAAGGCAGCGTGAAGAAAATACTGCAATCCTAATAGTGTTTTTTATTTTTAAAAGTGCTCACCATGCAGTATCTGTGACAACTTACTTTTACTCCCTGGGTCGAGACTATTAGGGCGATATCCAATTTATATAGTTTGTTATGTGGAAGCACTTTTTTTTTTTAAAGTGTTTTTTATTGTATAAAACAATATTTATGCATCGCTATCTTCTGAAAGCCATAACGTTTTGATTGGCATGACTTTGGTGTTTATATGAGCTTTTGATTGCTTTTTATTCCATTTTATATGCTATGAGATGAACAAAAATCGCAATTCTGTGGTTGTTTTTTTTTTTTTTATTTACGACGTTCACCGTACGGGTTAACTAACATGACATGTGTCAATACCAAATATGGGTTTTTTATGTATTTTTTTATCGTTTTTGGGGCAATTGGCGTCTGTAAAGGGGAAAAGAGTGGAGTACGTGTTTTTATTTTATTGTTTGTGTTTTACTTTTTTTTTTCTTTTTCAAATTTTTTTACTGTTGCCCATATGGGATTTGTCCAGCGATCTTCAGATCGCTGTCAAAAGAGGAGATCAGTGCACAGCATTGCTGCTGTATACTGGTCTCCATGATGACTGTCAATTACCATACCCACAATGCACTGCGTGTATGGTGACCTCACTAGACAGCCCGGATGCTTTATTAAAGCATCCGGGCTGTTGGGTGAGTGGACCAGTAGCAGCGCAGAGCGCCGATACTGCGACGGTCGCAGCCAGGAGGAGCTCACTCACCCTGACTGCAACTTCGTTATCGCGACCATGATAGGTCGCGATAACAAAGGGTTTATCACCCGGAGCCGGAGCTGAAGACAACGGTCCCATGCCGCGATCTTGTGAACTCGCAAGATCGCCATGACGTACCCATACGTCAAGTTGCGGGAACCCCTACCCGACCTTGACATATGGGTACGTCAAATGTCAGTAAGGGGTTAAACATGTAGGCAAAAGGTAAATATAACTATCACCACATACATTGCAATATTGCAGTTCCAATATTGCATCATTGCAGTGTTGAGGCAGTTCTTATATCCTGCTTGTTTATACAAGCTTCTCTAGTTAACAACCAAATTGCTGCTGGGTTTTATCAACAGAAAAGGAGCTTGCTACACACTCTCTGATCGTAACATTCTGCGAAATACTTTAACCCTTTGACTTACCAACTTGGGAGCAGCTTTATACCATCCTGTCGAGTCTCCCCTACACATTTATGTATAATTACATCAAAGATAACAGAGTAACTCAGCAACTTACAATGTGTCTTGGCAGCATGCAAGTTTTTCTTTCTCATGAAAAGTTTCCTCCGATGAAAAAAACAGCTCTGCTAGCTCACATTTATGGCCAGATATCCTGCTTGGACAGTATCATTGTTGTAAGAACCCCTTCATCAGTATTATCCCTGTAATAGGAGCTAGCAGAGCTGAAATAGCAGTCACTGCTTTAGACCCTCCCACAGCACAGGTAGTGGGAGCCGGATGCAAAAAGCTAGATTGGTCGACGCATTTAAGGCAAATTTCATAAACTGGCAGACAGGTCTACAGATGACGCAATTCTGTGTTAAGCGATTAATATCAATCACAACAAAATTTGTCAGCATCCCAGAGGTAAGTGCACGCTGTCAGAAATGGGTAGAAAGCTAGTAAATGCATCAGGGAGCCTGAAACTTGGGGAAACATCTCATGATGAGAAGGATTGGACAAGGTGCTATGACCTAATAACCTAAAAATATGTTGTCTCATTCTTGTCACTGTGAATACATGTTGAGTGAAATATCCCATTTTGCCAGATAAATCATATTGTAAACACCTCTTTCTGTACCTTTTAGCAGAATCACAGATCTAACAATAATTGAGATGAACATTCCTGAAATTATGGGATTTATTCAGTCACTTTGTATGTGTCAGGTACTTATTGACAAAGGATGTGGAAAAAGCAGAACAATTTATTTTACAGACTGAAAAAAGATGCAGTATACATGTATGTTTTGGAAAATTCCTTTCTACTTATTGCATTTCATTGGTTCAAGATTAATTTGCTTTCCTATCCCATTTTTGTGGTGGTTTTCCCATGGTCTTGCCAGTTTCCCAGCAAAGCAAAGATATATGAATTCACAATAATCTGTTGTATAAAAACAAGTTATAACTCTTAGGAACGAGGAATATTAAATATACAATGTAAACTATAACAATGCAGAAATCAGAGAAGAAATTAAATCAAGATGTTTGCAATTCTGAATGTATACACAGACAAAATTATAGGACTGTACTGTTCTCAGAGCATTTTATTCCATCACAACAGACAATGTGGAAGGTTCACTTAAACTGGCATTTGCTAGTCTGAAATATGCACTGTACTAAATCCAGACAAATTTATTAGGATTTACACGCCTTATAAATTTGCTGCATTTGTCAGTGCTCCACAATCCAACATTTACACCAGCTATAGATTTCTTCTACAATTTATACAATTTCCATTGTAAATAATAGTAATTCTGTTGGACCAGGACTGCCAATCCTCCGGCTAATGAGAGAAACCCACTTTTATAAAACAAAACAGGGTTAAGGGCACCACAGGAATGGAAGAAAATTGCTAATTACCAGCAGATGACATAACTGTACATCATGCGGTTAGTAAGAAAGTAAGAAGTAGACTCACTTACTGAGTCCACTCCATGCCCAGCATTTAACCGCTATTAATCACAGCCAGGAAGAGAACTCAGATTCAGGCCATTTAACCCCTTAGATGCTCCCACAAACACATAGGGGGACATGTCAGAAAAGAGGTGCTTCCACACCAGTTTTAAGGCGCATTAAATGAGTGTATAGTGCATCTGAATAAATAAATCTGTCAAAAATCTGGCGCGTGGTATACATTGCATAACATATTTAATGCGCCTAGTTTAGGCGTATACCAAACAAAGGCACATAGCATATCATTGGTATTATATTTGATGTGCCTACTTTAGGCACATTCAAAAGTGTCATGCCTGGCATAAAATGCACCTAGTTTTTGTGTACGACAGTTCATTTATATAGAGAATACGGCGTCAACAGTTTTTTGGTGCAAAATACACCAAAAAAAAGGTGCTGCCCTAATGGGACATCTTGCCCATAGCGTATCCCTAGTGACAATCTCTCAGGACATGCAAGGCTAGGTAGGACAAACAGCAACTATAATTCTAAACTGGATACAAAAACAAAGTAGATTAGTAGACAAGTCTCAAGACAGAACAATCTGTCCAAGCAAACACCGATTGATTTTGACCTGGACACATTAAAAATACTGTAAACTGGAACCCAAGAGAGACACAAACAAGATTTCCACAATCAAAAACCCTCCATGCTGCCAAGCTAGTAACTATATAGAGAGATTAGAAATTAATCCATTAACTCAACGGGCCAAGACTGCACAGCATGGTCAGCTGATATGCAAAGATCATGAGCAGTTGCCCTGTAACCACTCTAAACAAACACAAAGAAGAAGGCATTGGCTTTCTCCACACGACAAATATTTCAGTAGTTCAGATCCAATGCACTGTACCTCACTGCCATTGGTACCCCCGTGGCAAGATCGCAGGGTGCCAATATGTCAATATGCCAGCTGGAAGTCTTATGAAGACTTCCATAGCCTCCATATACTTATTTTTATTACTTCCTGCACTAGGTAGGAAATAATAGAATCGTCATATTTGAATACCCTTCTGAATCGTTTATACAATGTAAAAAGGTATACTCTTGATTGAGCGCCCTAGTGGTCAAGTAAGTACCTTAAGGGGATAATTAATATATATAAAAAAAAAAGTAAAAGGTATAAAAATGAAAAAAAATTATTAAACAGTTCATATCGCCCCCCTTTTACCATTTTATAAATAATTTTAAAAAGTTACATATAATTGGTCTGATGTATTAAAATATAGCGTGATTTATCTTTCCAAACCCCCCAATTTTTTTATTTTTTTTTGGGGAGGGGTTATTTCATGTCCCCTAAATATTAGAATTAAAAGTGATCAGAAAAATTGCATCAATCCCAAAATGATAACAATAAAAAGTACACTTCAGCCCACAAAAAATGCCCCCTCAATCATAGGTGGGAGGACAAAAAAGTTATTAGTCACAGAATATGGCGCTGCAGTGCATATTTAAGAAACAGAGAATACAGTATTTGGGGTTTTTTTTAACAGTACTAAAACATAATGAAAACACAACATATTTGTTATTGGAGGAATCATATCAACCTGCAGAATACAGATAATTCATAATTTATACAGAAGAGGGAAGGCTATAAAAACAAACCCCCTGCGAACATGGTGCAAGGACGTTTTATGTCACACCACTTAGAATTTTATTTTGGTTTCCCAGTATATTCTGTGGTACAGTCAATGACACTATTAAAAAGTACATTTTGTCTCACAAAATAAGAGCTTTCATATGCCTATGTAGACAACGAAAGAAAAAAGCTATGGCTCTGGCACGTCGAGGAACAGAAAAACAAAGAGTCGTATCAGGAAGGGGTTAATTTAGCACCTCATGTGCCTCACATAAATAGTGAGTAACCATATCAAGTACCTCATAATAGTAACCTATTGTGCCTCACTTTAGTAACCCCATTTGTGCCTTTCATTAGTACCCCATGCACCTCCAATTAGAAAGGGTGAATTCATGTGTTGACTGACATTTTAGCTCTGCTAGCTTTTGTTCCAGGCTGTGTCTGTTAGAGGAATATTGGTGATGAAGAAGGTTTAAAAAAAAAAAAACAGGCACCGACCAAGCAGGATATCTGGTTATACGTGTGAACTAACAGAGCTGTATTTGTCAAAAAAGAAAACTGCTTAAACAAACTTGGTGATTCTTCTAACTTTACAATGTTATATGTGTATTTATATGCAAAGATAACAGTGTCACTCTGTGGTCCTGTCAGAACGACAAAAGTCTTATGAGTGCTCTCTATAAAGGGTTAAAGTTTCTCTGAGTAAGCTCAGGTCCTGCTAATAAAATATGACTAGCCTAGTCTCTGTAAGAGCACAGAGTTGGTACCCTAGGAAAGAATCTGTAAACAAGCAGGGGGAAAAAAATTGCTCTACCTTTGAAGTGAAGCAAAATCAGAACAAAGACGTGTTTGGTAATAACATTTTTATACCTTTGCCCATATGTTTAAAGCCAGTCCATCAATGAGATGGGAAAACCTATGTAAGCATCGTCAAAAGATGCATATGTTTTACCTTGTAAAAGGGTCATCCAATCACTCTTTCCCTCCTGATGTAACTTTGGAGAAACTTTGCTTCATGCCATCCAATGCCGAGCAAGCATCTACCTATGCTGATCAGAGCCGACCAGGTGGGGTTCATCAAGGTGGGGTTCAGGACCATAACCCTTCCAATGGACCAGGTATTGCAACGACCTTTGTACTCTGTGAGAGTCAATGATTCGGGCCACCTCATACTCCAACTCCCCCTTAATTCTAACGGGAGGAGGAGGTTTAGCAGGTGGGATAGCGGATGGAACGTATCTCTTTAGGAGCGACCTGTGAAATACATTATGTATCCGGAATCCAGAGGGTAATTTAAGACGGTAGGCCACTGGATTAATCAAATCCAAAATTACATACGGACCTACAAAGCGCGGCACAAGCTAACCAGAGGGGACCTTTAAACGAGGATTCCGGGTAGACAGCCGAACCTTATCCCCAACCTTAAATCCTCCAGTACAAAGGCGGCTCTTATCACATTTCCCTTTCTGGATGTTCTGGGCGTTCGCCAAGTTCTTCTGAACTTGAGCCCAGACTGTGCACAGGTCGTTAACGATGACATCCACCCCACTATGATCAGAAGTAGCGCCGGACAATGATGCATGTCTAGGATGGAAGCCATAATTACAGAAAAACGGAGAAACACCAGACAAACTACTATCCTGGTTATTAATAGCGAATTCCACCAAAGGTAAGTATTTCACCCAGCTTCCCTGCTGGTCAGAGACAAAACACCTGAGTTTTTGCGTAAAAGTTTGATTCACCCTCTCCGTCTGCCCATTGGTCTCTGGGTGGAAAGCAGAGGAGAAGGACAGGGTGATACCCAGAGCCTTACAGAGAGCTCTCCAGAAACAAGAAATAAATTGAACTCCTCTATCAGACACAATATTTTCAGGTAGCCCATGCAGTTTAACAATATGTCTGATGAAAAGTTCCACAAGCTTTTTAGACGAGGGTAACGCTTTTAACGGGTTCAAGTGGCACATCTTACAAAAGCGATCCACTACCACCCAAATGACCGTCTTGCCCTCAGAGGTAGGCAGATCGGTCATAAAATCCATGGAAATGTGAGTCCAGGGTCGATCTGGTATAGGAAGAGGACAAAGTTCACCAGGAGGGCGAGTTCTGGGAACCTTTGCCCGAGCAAAGGTGTCGCAGGCTGTTACATAGGCCCCCATATCACGGGACAATGACGGCCACCAGAAATTTCGGGAAATGAGTCTCTTTGTGCCAGACACTCCGGGATGTCCAGATAGCACTGAATCATGTAATTATTTTAACAGTCGTAACCGAAACGGAGTGCGAACAAAGACAGAGACTACCATTTCTTTAGGTAAAATGGGTACTGGATCATCCTGAGGTGAGTGACTGGCACAGAAACTTCTAGACAACGCGTCCGCCTTAACATTCTTAGACCCAGGTCTGTATGTAACCACAAAGTTAAATCGAGTAAAGAACAATGCCCAACGTGCCCGTTCAACCTTTTAGCACTCTCTAAAAAGGTAAGGTTCTTATGATCGGTTAGGACCATGACTTAGTGCTGGGCACCGTTGAGGAAGTGGCGCCATTCCTCGAAAGCCCATTTAATTGCCAACAATATTGGGTCCCCAACATCATAATTCCTCTCGGCAGAGGAGAATTTATGGGAAAAGAAGGCACATGGTCGGAGATTAGTCAAGGCAGCCGATCCCTGAGATAGCACTGCCCCCGCCCCAAACTCCGAGCGTCTACCTCAATGACGAAGGGTTTAGTATGATCAGCTTGAACCAACACTGAGGTTGTGACAAAACACTGCTTGAGTTTTTCAAAAGCCTCTAAGGCCTCCGGTTGCCACTTACTGAAATTAACCCCCTTTTTAGTCATATCAGTTAATGGCAGGACGAGAACAGAAAAATTCCGAATACATTTTCGATTGGCAAAGCCTAAGAACCGCTGTAAGGCTTTCAGGGAGGAAGGCCGAACCCAATTGAGAATTGCCTGGACCTTTCCAGGATCCATACGGAATGAGTTCGGTCAAAATATATCCCAGGAATGGTATCTCTTGAACCCCAAAAACACATTTCTCAAGTTTGGCAAACAAATGATTTACCCTTAGAATCTGCAAAACTTGCCGTACGTGTTTAACGTGGGAAGACCAATCCTGCGAATAAATTAAGATTTCGTCCAGATAAACAACCATACAATGACCAATGAGATCTCGGAAAACATCATTTACAAGGTTCTGGAAGACTGCGGAAGCGTTACACAACCCAAATTGCATAACCAAATATTCAAAATGGCCCTCTGGCATATTAAATGCAGTCTTCCATTCATCCCCCTCCTTGATCCGAATAAGGTTGTAAGCCCCTCTCAGATCCAGTTTGGAGAACCACTTTGCCCCCTGAATTTGATTGAACAGGTTGGGAATCAAAGGTAAAGGATATTGGTTCTTAACCGTTACCTTATAGAGTTCCTGGTAATCAATGCATGGACGGAGACTACCATCTTTTTTCTTCACAAAAAAGAACCCCGCACCCATAGGGGACACCGAAGGACGGATATGACCCTTCTGTAAACTCTCTGCAATATACTGCTTCGGGGTGAGTCTCTCCGAACCAGACAGATTGTATATCCTGCCTTTAGGAAATCTCACCCCCGGCAATAGTGCAATAGCACAATCATAGGACCTATGCGGGGGTAACTGCTCACACTGAGTCTTGGAAAAAACCACAGTTAAGTCGCGAATAAAGGCAGGAATTTGCTCAATCTCCGCATTACCCAGGATGATTGGAAGACATTTATTAATGCATTGCTTACCCCACCTAATCAATTATCCAGAATTCCAGTCAATCACAGGGTTGTGCTTCTGAAGCCAGGGCAACCCTAACCCCACGTCACCAGGTAAGCCCTCCATGACAAACAGAATACACCACTTAGTGTGCATAGATGCCACAAGCCTCTCAAGCTCAGGAGTGCAATGTTGGATCTTGCCCTTGACCAACGGGGTAGAATCTATCGCCACAACCTGTAAGGAATCAGATAAAGGCCTCCAGGGAAGGCCCAGACGCTTAAAAAATGACACGTCCACAAAGTTGCAAGCTGATCCCGAATCCACAAAGGCCCTCCCTGAACTAGACCTGGAAAGATACGAAATCTTAACTGGAAGTAACAACTTTTTTGACACCATGGGAAATACCTGTTCACCTAGGTGCCCCACCTGTGAGTCACCTAGGTGCTGGAGTTTTCTGGTGGGGTTCTCCTGTTAGGACACTTCACAGATGGGAGGTGAGATCCTGCAGTCACTGGCTGGGCCTGCAGATGAGGCTCCTAGTTGCATAGGCTCCTTGGGGGGGCATCTCAACATGAGCGGGTTCTGGGGAGGTGACTGAACGGGGCAGCGGAGTAACATGGGGTAACGGAGTAAATGTCCTCTCCCGGCGTCTCTCCCTAAACTGTCTATCCAGGCAAACAGCCAAAGCCATAGCCTCATCAAGTGTGCCAGGGGTTGGATAAGCTACCAACAAGTCCTTTACATGGTCAGCTAGCCCAAATCTGAACTGGCACCTAAGGGCTGGGTCATTCCACCCTGTCGGAATACACCAACGCCGGAACTCTGAACAGTATTCCTCCACCGGCCTCTTGCCCTGTCTTAAAGTGGTGAGCTGCATCTCAGCAACTGCTTCTCTCGTCAAAAAAGGTAGACAAAAAAGCAGTCTACAGAATACAGCTCGGGCGAGTCGAGGGGTAGCTATAAAGCCCATTCCTGGGGAGACCCTTGGAGTAGGGACATAATAATTCCCACCCTCTGCTCCTCATTACCGGAGGTAAGTGGACGGAGGCGAAAGTACAATCGGCATCCTTCCTTAAACACTAAAAAGGCCTTTCTGTTCCCTGCGAACCTCTCGGGTAATTGAATAGGGGGTTCACTTAACGGGGAGATAGGTGCCGCAGGACTCCCAGCCGGAGGGGTACCCGGGGACGTCTCCTGCTGCTGCACTCTAAGTGCTAGGTCCTGGACCAAGTGGTTAAGCCCCTGCATCTGCTCTACTAATGCAGCCATGGGGTAAATGGTGCATGGAGAGCAGCGAAATAGTGGCCTGACAAACTGTCACGTCAGAGGAGGTGCAGTGGGCCCTGACTGACACCCAGCCCACTGTCCCTGCCTACTTGGCGTGCTGCCCTAGATGGCAGACCCCAACTGGACGACAGTCCCTACGCTGCCAAGTGCAGGGCCGTCAGGGAAAAAACAGAGTCAATCAGTCTGGGTCAAAACGGTGCGGTAACGGATAAGCCAAGAAACGTAGTCCAAGTGGAAGGTCAGAAACAAGCCGAGGTCCAAACACAGTCAGGAGCGCAGTACAAAAATGGAGGCAAAAGTGAGGTCCGAAACAGGCCAAGGTCAGAAACACAGGAAGACAACTATACACAAGAATCACAGGGAAAACAACAAGGGAACACCTTTGTCATGCAAAGCCTGGGGGGAATGAGGAGGTTTAAGAAGGCTGCCTGGACACCGCCCCCGCAGCTGATTGGTGCGGCATCCGGGCCCTCCGATTGGTCCTGAGAGTTGTCACCCCTTGCTCAGGAGCAGCAACTCTCCCAGGGTGTGGTCCCAGGCTAGGTCGTTGTGCTAAACAGGTGGGAGGCTGCCCAGACGAACGTATCCTGACAACTGTACATTGAATCCCATAGGGTACCTTCTTTGCTTCTGTCTTTAGATGCAGAGAAGACCTTTGACAGGATACATTGGACGTTCACATTTAAAGTTCTAGAAAGATTTGGATTTTCTGGGCCTATTCTCCAAGCTATTCAATCATTATACACCTCGCCTTCAGCCGAATTTTATCTAACGACATAATCTCAAAACCATTTCAAATAACTAACCGTACATGTCAGGGATGTCCCCTCTTCCCCCTCCTGTTTGTCCTTCTCATGGAACTGTGGGATAGTGGAACAGCCGCATTGTATTTACTCAGTAAAATCATATGTGTGACTTATTATTGTAAAGCATTCTGTTGCATTCTGGTGTTTGGCCACAAGATGCCACTGTCTCCGGAAACTGATGTATGCAAATGATAGACATGTGACTAGAGACATGTGACTGGAGGCATGAGGCAGCGGCCATTTTTGGGAAGAAAGAAAGACAAAGAGAAGGCAGGAGGGAACAGATGCTGGCTGAAGATTGACTGAGCTTTCCTGCTCCGTTTGGGCTCAAAAGTGTGAGAACCCCCAGAGAGAGAGGAGTGTAACTGTGCGCATTGGAGCTGTTGTCAAAGAAAGCCCACGAAGGAAAGGACACTCTGTAGAGACTGAGAGGAGCGACTACATCTTGGATGTCGGCTTCAACAGCAGGGATCATCACCCCAGAGCAGCAACTGCCGGCCATCGAAAAGGTATACCCGGGTCAAAGAAAGCGTGCACGCCAACAAAACTAGGACTGTGTGCAGGCCTGTTAGTCTAGTTAGGACAGATTTGGTTTCAGGCCATAAGTGTTTATCCAACTACGCCTCCTGATTCGGGACATTGGATGGGGCTTGCTACAGCACTGTTATTTATGCAACCGGTTCGCATGTGAGAGGATCTGTTTTATGTGTATATGTCTGGGGATAGCAGGTAGAGCTGGTTAAATTGTAAGCTTCTGTGCCCCACCGCCGCGCGCTTTTGAACTGCACCACACACGATTGTTCCTGTCCTTGTATGGTATTAAAAGGTAGCGGGTGTTCGGCCTTTCTGAACCCCATGAGTAGGTAAACTGATCGTGCATCCAGAGGACACACTCTCAGCGGCGTGCTGTGTGGCACAGGGGCCTTGGTTACTACTTTGTACATGTGTGTTTGGGGATTTGTTCACAATGCTTTTCTGAAAAGTTCAGTAAACTATGGGATGTTGAACTGGAGTTGGAATCGTTTTCTTTGTCCGTAACTTCGCTGTATTCCGGGAATCCTACCTCGGTGCTCGGCTTACAGAACCCTTAGCCGAATCTATTCAAGTGGATCCATCTATTTCAGGAATCCAAATAGCGAGCAAACCACATGTTATTTCCCTGTTCGCCAATGAGGTCAAATTGTCTTTATAAAACCTATCTAGCTCCCTACCTAAAATAACGAGTAAACTCACAACATTCAGCAATCTCTCATATTACAAAATTAATACTTCTAAATCCCTTGTTCTTGACATCAGTTTATCTTCATCAGTAATCAATGCCTTAAAAACTTCTTTCACCTTCCAATGGCAAAAGCAATCTCTCCTTTATTTGACCAGAAAATGTTAAACCCTTTTAAAAGCAAACTTTGGTTAGAAGGCATAGTTCTCTATAAAATGCTTATACTTCCAAAACTATTGTATTTTCTGAGAACTTTATATATCTTTGTTCTTAAATCAACCTTTTCAATACTCCAGAAACAAATGAATAACTTTATTTGGCAACTTTAAATGCTCTTGTATATAGCAGTTACTATTGACCAACTAAAATTTTGGTGGACTCCCTCCGATAATAAATTGAGGGCCTCCATGGAGGCTGATCTCCTAGAAACAGTCTCCTTAAAATCTTGGATGCTTAATCCCTATGGAAAAACCACCTCTCATGGTTCAGGCTCCTTACCTATTAACATAGTTACTATCGTGTTACCCCAGAAATAAGACCTACTGCAATTTTTTTCAAATATAAGGCCTCCCCTGAAAATAAAACCTAGCGGCAGTCATTGCTGTAACTCACCATACACAGGGCCGTTCCTAAGGGCAGGAGGAGTGAAAGGTGTGTGTGGGGGGGGGGGGGAGGGGGAGGAGGGCGTGGATGTTCCCAAGCTCCGCCCACCCCGAGAAACAGCCCTTGATAAAACCAGTATTGTCTTAGCAAGGGGCGAAGGACCTGTGCTGGGAGGTCATGTGACTGATGTCACCACAGGTCCTTAATACCTATCAATGTCCCAGGAGAAGAGACAGGACGTTTAAATGTAAGACTATGTTCACACGGCTTAAAATGGATCATATTTCAATCCTTGATATAAATGATTCAATAAATGTATACATGTATACATATTTCAATCCGTAATTACGCGCCGTATTGCGCGAATTACGGCTGGAATACGTCCCAGTCATTACGGTAATCCACAGTTCTCAGAGAACTATGGATTACGTCTCCTCTCCCTGCTCGGCGAATCCGCTGCGGGGGGAGATAAGTGACATGTCATTTTCTAGCGGCGTATACGCGCCGCTAGCAATGATAGTCTATGGGCCGGCGAGGTGCCAGCCCCCCGCTCCCACCCCGCCCCCGTCCACACTGCGTAATTGCGGGGCATAATTACGCCCCGCAAATAAGCCGTGTAAACATAGCCTAAGAGAGGGGGGGATGATGGGGAGAACAGAGTAATGATACTGACACACACATCTCAGAGGAGGCTGATGGGGCATGCTGGAACTTCTAGTTCTACAAGTCCCAGCATAACACACTTGCCATCCTTTGAGATAAGTCACTGTATATATACACACACACACACACACACACTAGTGTAGAATGATGGGACTTGTGGTTCCATATTAGCTGCGTCATTCAGCTGATAAGGAACTCTAAGTCCCAGCATGTAGATTCTACACCTATAGACTAATGAGATTAATACATGTGACACCAGGGGTGGGAAGGGAGTTTTTTTTATATATATAGATACCTGTGCACTGGCATCAGAGTCATCTATCAATGCAGGAAAAAAAAATCTCCCCTCGCCCTGTGCCGCAAGGGGGGGGAGGGGTATGTCCCTGTCCAGAAGGGACAGAATGAAAACCTCTCTCCAGTTCCAGCACCACGGCTCCCTGGATTTCTGTTTCCATTCTGTCTCTTCTGGACATGGACGTCCCTCCGGCTGCACTGCGCCAGGTGGATTTTCTTTCCTACATAGATAAATGACTGATACACATGCACAGGTATCTATGTATGTATAGAAAAAATCCTCCCCTGTGTTACATACAAGCATTAATCTGATGAGTCTATAGCTGTAGATTGTACAATGTGACACTTTGACCGGGTCCAGTCACACCCGGGCTCTCCCACACTTCTTTAGGGCATTGATCGCTATACACAGCAGCCGCTCGCACATGCACCACCTACAAATATGATGGGAATAAATCTAACCTGGGCCCAGATGCTGCCATATAAGATTTTTTACATATAGAATTTATTCATGGAAAAAATTTCGGGGAAACAGGGTGATAACTTTGAATTTGTGAAAACTGATGATATTATAAAATGGGAATGTAATTTGGGGAAGTAATTTTCAAAAACACAACAAAGGCCATATTCAAAGCTCAATGGCTGGACTAGAGACTGAACCCAGTAGGAGGCAACACAGGCCCATGTGCTACTTGGGAAAGATAAACAGGTGCAGGTAATTGCTGAGCAGTAGCTCATACACCCCTCCACTTGGGGAACAATTAGATGAAAAAAACTGTACATTGAATTGATACCTATTCACACCAGTATACAGAAAAGTCATAGTATAATACATGGGGAGATTGCACAGATGCAAAAATACTGAAAAGACAACCACTCACATACCTTCTATGCAAGGGGGGGGGGTTCGGTTTATAATTGCGTTAGAAAGGCGTACAAAAGGGTTGCCATAATGCGTTGTGGGGTGCACCATGCGGCTTAAACCCCTATTGCGCCACTACTATTCTTTGGGCGGGCGCCCAGCATTTTTTTAGGTGCCCAACAAAATACAGACACCCTCTGCCCCCCAGATTTTTGGGCAAAAAAATGACGTACGGAAAACATCAAATATGAGGTATTGTTAACAGTGACCACTATTTGCAAGTTTGCAAGCCCAGTCAAGGCTCCTCATTACTTGCGAGTCCCTACACTAACAATTTACAGAAAAATCACAGAAAAATTAGGCATTATTTACTCAAAAACACAACAAAGGCTATACTCCCAGCTCAAGGCGGAATAGAACGAACCCAGTAGGAGCAAAAAAGGCCCCTGGCTATTGGGGGAAAGGGTAAACGGGAGGTAATGCTGAGGGTTCTTTTTAGCTCAACAATGGATGGCAGCTCTTCACTTGGCCCATAAATCTTCCACATCGACCAGCTTTAAAGAGCAATATCACAAACTTTTAACTAGATGGTACTACACTCCCCTCTGATTATCATTGATTTATCCCTCATCTTCTGCACTTTGCTGGTGGGGATGTGGCTCACAGGGATCTCTCTTACATATTTTCTGGCAGTGCCCAGTCTTTTAATCACAGAAAATCCCATCAAATAGCACAGAGGGTTATAAAGATAATCACAAATCACAGAAAACTTAACTAAACCCACTTAAAATATAACTTTTCTAGAATTTTAAAATTGCCTATTACAAAAATCCTTAAAATACCTAATACAAGCCAGAAAAATTTCACAAAAAAAACCCTCCTAAAGAGGGAACCAAACTTGTCTCTAAAGGCCCTAAAATAAAAGCATAATCAAACACTATAGCTCAAAAAAAGAAATATATGGCCTACGATGTCACCCCACACCATCCTTCAAAACAAGCAGGGGACATGCCCCAAAAAAGGCGGCCCCCCTCCCGGCGGTCACCCCATTTTCAATAAAAAATCACTAAATACTGAAAAGGCCACCATATACCCTAACAAAAAGGGGGCTTAAAAATGATTAGGGTAAAACATTACCAAGCACAATCAATAACATCAGATACAAATATCCAAAGAGGTTATACAGATGAAATGACACCTCTAAAAAAGAACAAACTCCCAGTTAACACATCAAGGACACCATAGATGATACTTACTGTCCCTTGTATGTCCACTTCCCGGCGCATTTCCCCCTCCAAAGGTCCTGAGGGTTCATCAGGGGAATTTTTGGGACCAAAACCCTAGATACAAGGCGATACTCCAGCATGTGTAGCGATAACAACATGTGTTATGGCCATATAGAGACAAGTTTGGTTCCTCTTCTATGAGTGATTTTTGTAGCATATTCTGGCTCGTATTAGGTATTATAAGGATTTTGTAATAGGCAATTTTAATACATATCTAGTAAAAGTTATATTTTAAGTGGGTTTAGTTAAGTTTTCTGTGATCAGTGCCCAGTCTTGCAATAATCTTCGAAAGACATCTTATTATTGAAATCTAAATTTGCTCAAATACAATGTCCATAGTCTCCAGAATTTGCTTTATTTCTAATTGATATCAATAAAATTCCACTGTTTAACAGAACTGTGGTATGTCATATTCTTCACACGCTAGACTGGAAGATCCCCTCGATTTCGGAAGTTTCTGAAACAGTGTCTACTAATTGTATGTATGAAAAAATATTAGCATATCGGGCAGGCAAGGCCCCCAAATTCTTTCCATTGTGGTCTTTGTGGATTGCAGTCAATCCTTTCTTGAAGGATTGATCTCTCTCTCTCTCTGAAATTCCTTCTTAAGTTTCCAAAGATGCCAGATGAAGTTTTTCAGCTTCGACTGGATTCCTTGGGATACCGTTGTGACCTTTCCCCCACACTCTTTCTTCTCCCTACCCTTCTTTCCTCCCCATCTCTTAGTTTATCTTATACTTGTTGTAGAAATGTCATGTTTTCCTATTGGTTAACTGTTTTTGACAACTATGTGCTACTTTTTGATTCAGATTCACTAAATGCAAAATCTATTATCCTTGTTAACATTATGTGTTAGAGATTGATAAATATTGCCAATATTCTTCTATTTCAATACTTGATATCTTATTGCCAATACGAGATGCTTGTTGTTGTTTCAGTCATTGGATATCTGCTTAAATATTTGATACCTCATTGTCATGCCTATTACATGTTGTCAATATGTTTTGTTGTTGAAAGAAAATCTTTAATAAAAATGTATTGATGGAAAAAAAGATATGCGTCGCTTTCTCCACCCAATCGGGCGCACTCATGTCGGTTCTTGCTTTTTAAAGTCCCCCCGCATTTACCGCCTCTCCAGCACCCCTTGCTCCCATCTACTGACTGTGACTGGCATGTGCGTATCCTTTCCCTAGGGCGCATGCATGCTGGCTCTTTAAGACTTAAAGGTCCCCCCCCCCTTTCGCTGCCCACTAATCATCGAACTTTGGGCTTTTTAGGGACTTTTTTCCCCTGCCTCACGCAGCTTTTTGGGGGTTTTTCTCCCGAATGTAGTCATATTTGTCTTCTGTGATTTCCTGGTTAGACCTCCATTTAGTGACTTTTGACTACTTTCCTGCCCTGACCTCTTTGCTTGTGACCTGACTATGCCTCTGCCTACTCTCTCTGTACTGTGCTTGTCACCGCAGCTGTAACCATGAGCGGCCACATCAGGGTAGCAGACTGGGAGTCATGTGCAGCCAAGTCCAGCTAAGGGGGGCTCCTTAGACTCCACTCCCTAGCTTGGTCTGCGTCATCTATCGCGGTGACCCAGAGGATTCACACCTGTAGCCGTTACAATTTATACATTTTTATATTATTTATTATATCTTTCATTTTTTTCACCTTACATTTTTGTTTAACTTGTCTGACCCTTGGGCTGTACTGCAGTGTTATTAAGTTAATCATTGTCAACCCTTTGCCTCCATATGACCCCCGTGCCATCTCGGGAAAAACTCCAGTCAGACTGCGCAAATGCGGGAAAAAATAGGTCATACAGTTAAGTCTTATTACAGGGAGGTGTTAAGAATGTGCTGTTGTACAAGCTCTGTCCAGGACCATCACTTTTCTTATCATAAGCATCCCTAAACTGGGGCCAAAGAAAAGCAAGAACCTTGGTTTCTCTTAACAGGTTTTGCCTTTGCTGTTAGGCTTCATTAATTTCTCGTTACTTCCCGCTTTCATACTTTTGTTTTCTCCATGCGGGCACATGTTTCTGGAGGATTGTGGAGGCATCAGTTCTCAAATTTTCACCTTTATAGTATGATGACATCTACTGGTGAATGTGAGAATAACATCTTTCAATATTAAAGGGGTTGTCTCACTACAAGGTTTGCTTTTAATGTTAAAGATCTTGTTAAGTCACTTTGCAATAAATGTCCATTAACTGTGTCCTACCTATTCCTAGATATCCCCTCGTATGGGCTGCATCACTCCTCAGGTCGCTAAAGCGACAGACCTGTTTGATCTCTTCTGATAGGTTGCCAGTGCTGGTCGCTATAGCTACAAACCTGGTGTCCTCTGCAGCTCGTCATTGCAGGCCAGTTGAAGCCAGTAAATACACCCCTGCATTCAAAAATGAAACTGAATAACCAGGACTGAGGTAAGATGAATCAATGTAGTGAGACAACCCCTTTAAGAGATTTACTATTCCTAAGAAGAGTAAGTAACAGATTTTATAACACTAGCACAAACAGAAGTCTCATATGGTGTATTTCCAGGAGACTCCTCTTCTTAAATCCAATATCCAAGGATTACACTGCAGGGATCGGAAGAAGCCTTCAATCCCTGCCATGCTCAGAGGTTGCTGTAGTAATGGAACTGTTAGTTACTGGGAGCTGCAAACGGGGTCAGACTGGCCCAAGGGGAACAGGCGAAATGTGCATCAGGACTTCTTTATTGGGGTAATCACAACATGCTATTATTGATTCTTTAGTTATTGTTCTTAAGATTGTTCTTTCTGGTCATGTGTTAACTATGTACCCTCATACCATCTATATGCTTACTATATAGCATCTACTTATTACACTTAGCACTTTATTTTTACACAATATATAGTAAAACTCTTTAAGAACACTTATCTATTTAATCGGCATATTTATTGTTATTTATTTCTCTCCTCACCTTGCACTATTAGCTCTGTTTGAGGCGATATTTAATCGACAAAGTTGAAATCGCAAGGGTTTTTATGGTGATCGAAATTTCCAGATTCAGGGCGATAATTAAGGTTATAATCTTTGCTCATCTAATTATGATCGTGCCTTTTTTCGGCGCTTTCCTGTAATTTTGGCGGCCAGCAATCAATCACATGAATATAGCATGGGTGAGATGCTGGTGTGCGTCGTCATGACTATGGGATGTGTATGTTGCGATTTGGCTGAAAATCCACATGACACCTCGTTTTACATAGAACAGGCGTTACCTTTTTCAAGGCCCTCAGTGTCTCTCACGTCTCATAGCGGATGGACCCTGCGTTCTGCTCTGTTGCCAAACACTTAGCGAAAATTAGTCTATTCTGCACAAGAAACCTCTACTATTAGCTGTGATGCCTTCCAATTAGTTACATTAAGGGATTTGACCATTTTATGATAGTTAGCTAGAGAATTTTTAAAGCAGAATCTACCACTGTAAAATTCAATCACAGCTGTGGGGAGCGGTGGGGGGGGGGGGGTGGCCCCCGCGTGCGAACACAACCAAGCACAATCTTTAAAGAACACAGGATAAAGTACCACAAGACTTAGTGTAGAACATTGTAGTGGAATATCTTTATTATTAACAGTTTGCTATTGAAAATATATCCTGATATGGGCAAGCCTGTAACTAAAAATTAGGATAAACATCATTTCTAGTAACTGCAGGTCTCTTTGTTAGCTGCAAAACTCCACTTTTATTATCAGTATCATTTCAGATAGGTTTCAATTTTACCCATTACACTGTGACTTTGATATACCACCTTGCACTTAAAATACAAACCAGCAATCTTGTAGTCAGCACAGGTTGTTTTGTTGCCAAAAATACCGTTATCATACAAAACATCACAGTTTACTTGTTTTATGATTTTGCGCACCCACACTGTTCATCCTGACGCAGCATCTCGTAAATCTTAAAACAGCAAATCTATATCACCACAGGTTGAATAGAGAAGGTGCACAAAAAATACAGTTTATTAAAATATCAAAACATAACAGTTAGTTTTTTTTGACTTTTGGCGCACAGCACTGTTCATTGACGCAGCATCTACGTAAATCACTTAAAATAAAAACCTCACTTCTATAACCACCACGAGGTGAATTGGAAAGGTGCAAAATATACAGTTTATTATATCAAAACATGACATTACGTTATTTATTTTGACTTATTTTTTGCGCACCCAGCACTGTTCCAATGACGCAGATTCTACTTAAATCTAAAAATAGCAATTCAATATTCACCACAGGTGAATTGAAAGGTGCAAAAAATACAGTTTATTATATCAAAACAAAACAGTTACGTGGTTTTTTGACTTTTTTGCGCACGTCAGGGCACTGTTATTTCAATGACGCAGCATCCTACGTAACTCTTAAAATAGCAATTCTATATTCACCACAGGTGAATTGAAAATGGTGCAAAAAATACAGTTTATTATACAAAAACATAACATTACGTGTTATTAGACTTTGCAACACCGCACTCAGCACAGTTCATTGACTGCAAGCATCTACGTAAATCTTAAAATAGCAATTCTAAGATTCCCCACAGTTAATTGAAAGGTGCAAAAATACAGTTTATTATAATCAAAACATTAACAGTTTACGTGTTTTTTGACTTTTGGCGCACACAGCACTGGTTCACTTGACGCAGCCATCTACGTAAATTTCAAAATAGCAATTCTATATTTCACCACAGGTGGGGGGAAAAATTGAAATGTGCAAAAAAATTACAGTTTTAATTATATCAAAACATAACAGTAACGTGTTTTTTGACTTTTGCCCAGTCCAGATTTTGTTGATAGACAAACTCCTTGCATTAAATTTGAATCCAGCAATTTATGTTTTTGATTGGGGGAAGGGAATTTGAAATAGCTGTATTTCCGTCTTTTATAGAGACCTTTTCCAAAACCAATTCCATAGACTTCCACAAATTTTTATATATCTGGAACATGGAGCGAAATGCAGGTGGTAAGCGAGCAAAGAGGGGGGTAACACATGTAGGTAGAGGTACAGAGAAGGTGCTCCTTCCAGTTGCTGGCGACAACCGCATGCCAGCGGATCGTCCAGTTTTTGCAGGACCGTCAGGCTCAATCCTACTGTGACAGCCTGTGAATCTAAGTAACGTAACATCGTCAGCCAATCTGTCCTTCGCTGGTTAATGCAACTGCATCTGCATCTACCTCCTCTTCCTCCGCAGTCACGGCCACAAATTTTCGTCATCAGCATCATCAGCATCCGTCCAACATGAAGCAGGCCAAATGTCAACTCGTGCTACCTCCACCCACTGTGGATAATCCATTGTCATCGCCACCACGACCCTCTCTAGATGACAAAATGCGGTTGGGTCAGCAAGGCAATGTTAAAGATCAAGAGATGATTTAGGCTGCTCTCTGACGCCCAGTTACTGATCCATCAGAGAGGTGAATGGAAGCCGGTCACATCGGCAAAAATCCCCGGGCCGGCTTTCGGGCAACGCCTGCACGTGCCCCCTTGCTTGTAGGCCCGCAGCTTCTGGATGCAAGAAAGTCAGGACGACCAAGGTCAATCCTGTGTGAAGATGATGAAGATGACGACATATTGCGGATCCATCCTGGTCCCTTTCCGCAAATTTGCTTGCGAAGCGCTTCACATCAGTGGACGAGGAGAAGACTGTTGGGGTTGTCAATATCCGGGTCCCGCCCACAAAAAGGGAGAGGGCGGTCGCAAGAAGGTCCCGCTGACATGATTCCGCCGCAGCCCGGTCACGCAAACCCCGCTCCTCGCTTATTCGCCGGTCAAAAAGGTCCAGGACCCTACTCAAACGCTGGCCTTTCACCTTTTGAGCAAGCCTCCCTGAATTCACCCAGACGATGTCATATTCCACGCCTTTGCCGTAAACAGCATAGAGTAGAGGCAAGAACTAAGTGGTTAACACCACCAACATGTCTATCACATGCAGCGAGATGCACGAGTTGAAATGGAGGGAACACTTGGCCAAAAAAGCCAGAACCGACGCGAGCCGCCAACCACTGTCACATCCTCTGTCTCCGCCTCCTCCTCCTCTGCCACCAACAAGCGTCTCCTCAGCTGCCCATGTCCTCTCAGATTCATGATCCAGGGATCAGCCTCCTCTTCAGCCTCCACCGTCGCCCGAGTACCACCAGCACCACCAGAGACCCATCCCTACTCCTTCTCCCTTCCACCAGTTTGACGACCTTCACGCCTACTGCGGCCCAAGCTAGCAGCCATCCTTCTGTCTTCAGGTTTGGGAGCAGAAGAAAACACACTTTAAACAAACCAAACCATCATCAAAAAGCCAAAAGCCAGAAACGACGCATTGCTAGCTAATTTGGCCTTGGAAATGTTGCCTTTCTTCTGGTGACACAGATGGGTTCCCCGCCACGTCATGGGCCGCTCGTCTTGCCCCCAATACCAAGATGCCGAGCAGGCATTTCTTTGCCAGAAAAGCCTCCCTAGCCCTGGCCCGGCCACGTGTCATCTATAATTCAAGCCGTTGTCCTGCATCTATGTGTTCCCGGAAAAGTCCCTCTCACCACCGACACATTGGACTAGTAACACGGCCAAAGGGCCGGCAATATCTCTGAGACAGCTTCACTGGGTGAGCTGGGTGGATTGTCTCTTGGGGGTGACGGTGGCTCTCAGGATCGGCGGACAACGCTCCTTCAAAACCGCCAGGGAGTGTGCAGTGCTATTTCCTTCTCCCAAGTCCTCTGGTGGCATCACGAGCCAGAGACCACGCGCCGTGTTGAAATTAATCTGCCTAGGATACCGTCCACACACAGGTCAGAGACTGTGGACGCTCTAAAGCAGACGAGACCGAGCGCTGGCTGTGTGACAAGAAACCCCTTGTGCCAGGCAAGGTGGTGGTGCAGATAACGGGCGAAATCTGCTGGCCCGCCCTTAAGATCGGTAGGCTGGAGCACCATCCTTGCCTGGCCACATGTCAGAACCTTGTCGTCCAGAAATTTCAAAAGAGCTACCCGGGTCAGGACTGCACTGCTGAAGAAAGGCTCGAGGTCTGAGTTCGTCACTGTACCTCGTACGCACCCCTTGCTTCGTTCCGCCTAGCCTGCGTTGCGGTCAGCTTCGGTCCTCACCCGTCAACCTCGGTCCTCATTGGTTGACGTGGCAACACGCTGAATTCCACCCTCCACATGCTCCAGCGATTGTGGCAGCAGCGCAATGCCATTACGCAGTACGAAAAGTGTACACAATGGCCCCTGACAAGCAGAGCGTTGAACGGACCTCGGGGTGTTGAAACCCCACCGAGAGTGGAGGCAGCTTGAAAGAGCTCTTGCACCATCCTTTGCCAGTTTTGAAGAAGCTCCACCAAAATGGTCAGTGCGGACAATGCCCTGTCAGCATGATCATCTGTGGTGATCGTTAGATCTGGAAACGAATTCGTTAGGGACACTCCTGAAAACAACAGGTCCGCAGTCGACGGAGGAGGATGAACGGACACAGATGGCGGACACGGAGCCTTTCTCGAGGTCCGTCAAATTCCACAAGGTCCCTACAGTTTCACAATTTCATCCATCGGTCTTCATTATGCAGTGGTTCGGGGTCCAAGCAAGTGCAAGGTGGCGCAGTCCGGGTCAGCCTCAGGGTTGCATCATCTCAGGCAAGGTCATGGCTGGTGTTGAGTGGTTGCCGGATGCAGCGGAGGGAGGGAGTAGGAGGAGGTATTCCCAGAACACCGATGTTTACCACACGTTGACAGTCCCTGCCTGGAAAGAGGTAGATGCGCGAAATTTGAGTCGGAGGATAAGATGAGGAAGATTCAGTTGCTATGCCCCTCGACCCCAGAGGCTTGGGAAATCAAGGCTCACTCCTCACAGATCTTGATGCTCCCATTACTCCAACATGACCTCCCGCATTAATGCCATCAAATGAAACATACCAGTTACTGTGGTGGCCACCCTCCTGGATCCCCGGTACAAAACAAAAATCACACTTTCCTTCCACCCACACCAATAAGAGAGTAAAAGCAGTAAATGGAGTACCATTGCTGATAGAAGGTCACTGGAGACATCTTTTGCGTCTGCTTCACGTTCCCCCCAAATTCCACGGTGGAACAACAGTCACGAACGACAGCCCCAGGTAAGAGTGCCAAGGTAGTGCGTAGCGGCAAAGCAAGCAGGCAAGGTGGCAGAACCTAATGGTGACCTCTGGTCAATCTTTGTATTACACCACCTCCCCAAACCATTGCAATGCAGTGCACTACATCCAACACACAAGAGATCATCTTAAGATCATGGTTAGTATACGACTATCTGCGTCTCAACACCGATGTTTTTGCCAGTTTTCCGGACCCAATAGACTTTCTGGGTATCCAAAATGGACGAATGGCCCGAGCTGGCTTTGTCACGCCATAGAGGTGTTGTCCAGCCCACATAGCAGCCAGCCGACATATCTAGCGGAACCTTCAGCACATCCTGGAGGAGTCATTACAAAGACGAAACGCATCCGGCATTCCCACAGTAATGTGGATCGTTTGACTTTCATCAAGAAGAATCAGGCCATGGATCTCTGATGATGTTGTGGGCCCGCCAAAAGCCGAGGTCACCGATTAGTTGCCAGTCAACTTCACATTCTTATTAAACAGAAATGTCCCCTTTGAAAACTTTTTTTAAAATGATCATTTCTTAACTCTGCAATTTTTAATTCTCATTTTCCCAACAGTTTCATTTTGCTGGTTTTTTGCTGTGAGGAGACTGGTAAAAAGTGACATGCAAGGTGTTCATGACAACACCATATTCCATTTACTCACTTTATCTTAAGAAGTTTTTTCGCATTGTCAATGGTTTTAGAGGTCATGTTGCTGTGAGATACAGCAATAATCATGGTCCTTTGGAACAGAAATGTGGCTTTCTAAGTGGCATTAATCTCCCTCAGCAATTTTTAATAGGGCGAGAATTCATATTTATAATTTTTTGGGTCATGTAGCTGTGAGATACAGCAATAATCATGTCCTATTGTAACAGAAATGTGGCCATACTAAGTGGCATTTCTCCCTCAACAATTTTTTAACAGTGGCTTGAAATAGTCCATTTTATATATTTCTTTTGGGTCATGCTGTTTGCAATGTCCTGCAAAATTATAGGTCCAATTATAAAAAAATGTGGTTTCTAACAGACATTTGTTCTTCCAACAATTTGACCAAGTGGCTCAAGGGTCATGCTTTGAATTTTTGGGGGCATTTTGGCTTGTGACATGCAAGCTATACCTAACAGGACCTATTCCTAAAAATGTTGTTTCTGATAACAGTACATTTTGTTCTTCACAATTGCTCAAGAGTGGCTCAGGGTGATGGGGCTGTCAGAAACCGCAGATAGAGCTAGGACCTGTTAATGGACACATATTGGCCATAATGACTTGTTTTGCAAGATCTTTAACAAAGGACATGGTGGGAATCCATCCTTTTTTAAAATGTGTTTTTCTAGAAAAAAGTACTAGAAAAAACAAAACTTGCATGTACAAAAGAGCTGTTTTGAAAAAAAATTCCACTGAATTGTACAAGGGGGTACAGGAAAACTTTAGGACCAGATGTTTTATTCAGAGTACAATGGAGTATGGAGCACGGACAGGAGAACAAAGTACAGAGACCATAATCCATCCGCACGGTTGAGTAAAAATGAGAAAAATTAATGCCAAGAAAAAGGGCACCAGGGTGTAACAGGACGCGTTAACCACCAGTATTTCCAAGTGAAGCTCAATTGGTCCCACACTCATCCACGGAGGGGCAAGCGCAACCCATGGTATTGACTGTGTACAGAGGAAGGCTTGGAGTTCTCATCACTTCCGCTTGCCGCACTCTGCTTCAGCACGACAGTTTTTCCGATGCTGCGTCATCCAATGCATGGGCATTTTAACCTGCGTGTTTAATAATGACGGACGCCAGCCCTGGGCTTTCACCGCACCCACTGTCTAACTCCCGGCCCTGGGCATGCTGTGGCCCAGTACAGGTATAGTCAATGTCCAGTGAAACTAAAATGGTGGTTGAAAGACCCCCTTTTTCCCGGGCACTTTTAAAATTGGGGGGTTCAGCGGTTTGGGGGCCCATCGTGGCCCGGGACAGGTATACAATGTCCAGTAAACCAAAATGGGGGTTTGAAAACTCCTTTTTCCGGCCTTTTTAAATGTGGGGGTCATGGGGTTTGGGGCCATGCTGGGCCCGGACGGGTTAGTCAATGTCCAGGAAATAAAAGGGTGGTTGAAAGACCCTTTTTCCGCCTTTTTAAATTGGGGGTCATGCATTTTTGGGGGGCCCCATTTGGGCCCCGGGCAAGAAAAGTCAATGCCCAGTGAAACTAAAATGGTGGTTAAAAGACTCCTTTTTCCGGCATTTTTTAAAATTGGGGGTCAGCAGATTTGGGGCTCACGGGTTTCCCCAGGAGGGGGAATTCAATGTCCAGTTCAAGTAAATAAAGGGTTCAAATCATACTGCCTTCTGGCACTTTTAATTTGTGGGTGATGCAGGTTTAAGGGTCGGCTGGGGTACAAGACGGGAAGAAAAATGGTCTGTGACTTTTTTTCGGGCCCTTTTTAACCTAAGTGTGTTGCCTAAGAGTGCATGTATCCATTTGATGTTGTGGATTTTTAATTTAGTTTCCAGCCTTGTTTGGGTGTAAAAATTAAGGTGTTTTGCTTTTCCCATAGATTTAAGGGCATGCGCATAATCGATGCTCATTCGAAAACCTTATCGAAGGGGCCGACAATCGAATCGATCAAATTCGTTAGCCAACGCAATCGCTAACCCTATTCCCTTAATTTTTTGGAACTAATTATGTTTTTTGACGTTTACTTTGCATGTGCTTTATGTCATGTAATAAAAAATTTAAAAGGGGGTTTTGCCACAAGTAAAATTGATGTGGAATTTTGAAAAATTAAAAAATAACATTTTCACCATTCATCAAAAAAATTTGCACTGTTTTGTTTTTGCTGCTCCTTTGTAACCCATTATTTAAGCTCGTCTCCGGGGATACGCAGGGTGGGGGCTTCTCGTCCGGGTCACAATTTTTCAGAATCAATACTTCAGGCACTATGAGTGTTCAAACCCCAGGTGCGTCATTCTATCCTGTCCTCTTCTCCTTAGAAATTCCAAAAGGCAAATAAATTAATAAAAAAACCCAAGAAGCGTGCAGTGATAAAGAGAAATAAAACCCCAAGGGTTTTGGTTCCGCAGGGATTTGAACCGGGGATTTGTGCTTGAGGAAAAAGTTTTACCTCTGAGCTACATTGTAACTCTCACGCTTTTACAAAAACAGCCATTTTTTGACTAGAGAGAAAAAGCCGGTTATGCATCCTGCTGGGCACAGTGGGAAATTCAAAAAAATCACACACAGCCCCCCTTTGGCCACAGAGCTGAAGAGCTGGATGCAGGAGGTATGAAATGAGATTGTAGGCAAAACCCCTTTAAGTCTTCCAATTGAGGTAATATTTATGTCCCCTGCAATCGTACTTACTTGTAGGTATCAACCTTTAACCTATAACTTTGGACCCCTCTATTCCCCTCAGGATTTTTCTATGCTATTTTAGACATGCTTTATAATTATGAATTAATACAAACCCCCATTACTATTAAATTTTTGTCTTTTGGTAGCAGTGTATTTCATTTACACCTCTATTGTAGTCGTATTCATAGTTGTTGTGCTAGTCTGTACTTTGTTACCTACTTGGCATCTACATTCTATATCGATGCCAAGGTTATGGAATTTTGCTTTGAGAAGTTGGACAGCTGAGTATGAGGTTGGTAAACAGTTTATCTGTTATAATTTAAAGAAGATGAAGGAGAAGAACTAGAAGGAGAAGAAGAAGAGGAGGAAGAAGAAGAATTGGTACATTTTGTAGACTGATAGAGGTAACCTATTACAGACCTGTTGTGTTAGGTCACAGATGTAAAAATGTAAGGGATCATTTAGTGCAAGGGAGATTCATTGAAGTCAGGAATACATGGCTGAAAGGTCAGTTATAAGTGTGCTGCTTGCTCTTATTGCACGCTACTGCAGTGTTATAAGATATTAAAAATGGGGTTTGGGGGGGGGGGGAGCAGACAGATCCCCCGGGGCCCACCCGTTTGGGTTGATTCTCGGGGCCCCTTTAAGCTGCTGTACTGGTTATAGGAGTCTTGACTCTGCCTCTTGTTTCCCCCTCTCTTTCCTGCCTTTTCCCCTAAACAACGCAGGGGTTTATCATTCAGGGGCCAAAGGTTTTTTTTCCCCTTCCCGACGTCAGTCTGAACTTGGGTCTTTCTGGTATTGTCTTCAAGACTTGTCAATCGACCAAATATTTATAGCAAACAATTAAATTCCCCAACCCCTTTGCAGTTTCTATCTATCAAAGATAAATTCAGCCTTGAAAAAGATTAGGAACATTAAGGTCTCTGCTGTGTGTTGGTTTTTCAAAAGTGATACAACATTTTTAGAAACCTATGAAGGCAACTATAGAGCATTTTCTTTTGTAGGGTTAGAGAGGATTCTGCTCACGAAGTAGAATGGAATATTTATTTGCTTCAAAGGTATGCATATTGGATAGAATTACAGTATATCTTAAGGACCCGCGGGCAGAAATGTAAGGGAACAATTTATTTTTCATTTTCTTTAAATGACAATGTTATAATAGTTTTTGTAATGAGTATCTTGTAGATTTGTCATTTCAAGTTTGCTGGGCATTGTCACATATAATACACAACCTCAAAAGAGTTCAGGTTTGAAAATAGAATATTAGAATACAGTTGCAGATATTATTTAAGGCCTGTGGCATGCTTGGGCTTGTTACTCGAATACTTACATAATACAGTTCTTTCACAGAATTATATTAAGAAAAATGCAAAAACTGCAGTAAAGACGACCAATATTAGAAAGAAGACTGTGACTGTAATATACCTTTTACAATAATTGTGTAGTTGTACCTTAAAGTACTTTGTGAATTGTTCACACTATTAATGTGCCATTAGGAACAATCCTTCTTGGACCTAAAGTGCTATTCTTCTTTCATTGAATAGCTTAAACATGTAGGCAAAGTAAATAAAACCTATTACAAAATACATTACTTTTTTATTTTGCTTCTCTGCAGAGTTAGGAACGGATCTTATCGTCTCTTTGTACACAAGTTTCCCTAGTTACTTGCCACCTCCCTCTGCTCATCCATTGTGGAGCAGGGGGTTCAGATGAGTTTCACTCCCCCCCCTAAATCTGATCTTGAAACCAGAGCTCATATACACACTTACGACAACTTAAACCCCTTTTAAAAGGGCTCTGTGTCTTTGCACTACATTTTACAGACTTTCAGTACCCAGTACTGTATTGGACAGCAAAAGCAGAGCGAATGCCAATCACTACTAAGACCAACCAACTTTTCCATGGGCCACTAGGCATTGCCCGGGGACCCACAAGTTTTGGGGGCCCCTGTGGGAAAAGTTTTTCCCGAATACAAGAAAAATCCCGGACTCTTGCTTTTTGGCTTTTTATTTAACGGTTTTTGGGTTTTTTAGGAGTCAAACAAAAAAAAACCCATGGTGGAGAAGGGAACCAAAGGCCCCTGCCTTCCAACTATTTTGTAACCAAGCGCTGGGCCAACAAGGTGGCGTGATAATATGGTTGTTTGGGGGTGGAAAGGGGGCATGCCTAGTCAAAGCATGTATAGGGAAAGGGGCCCCTGAAAGCCCCCTCCCCTTTGGCCCATAAGGCTGTTAAGACAGCTCTCCTATGGACTCACCCACAGCCTGAAACACCATGATGAGACAACCCCTTTAAGGGTCCTGCCCGATTTATATGGGTATTACTCCAGAATGCTTTTACTTTTCCAAGGGAATCAAGACACAATATACTTTATATTAATGGTAACTTTTGGTTAATAACTTTTGCGTTTTGCAGTTTTCAAACTTAGAATGTCTCTAATTTTAAAACATGATCATACCTCACAAAATAGATAATAAGTAACATTTCCCAAAAAGTCTATTTAATGTGGTATCCTTTTTAACATGCTTTAAATTTTTCAAAAGGAGTTCGAAGCCTCAAAATTTAGCGTAATTTTTTTAAAATTTTTTATAAAATTTCTGAAATGGAGTTTCTTTTAGGGACCAGTTCGGACCTATCTTTGAGGGACCTTTGTATTAGACACCCCCCATAAATAACCCTGTTTTAAAACTGCATATCATAAAGTAATTAAAACCGCATATAAATTAAATACACATCCTTAAAGGGGTTGCCTCACTACAAAAGATTAACTTTCAACATGCAGGGAAAGGTAAATGAAACTTTTCCAGATAAATTTTCTTTGTTTATTTTTATTTCTGAGGGGAAAAGTTTTGTATCTGCTTTCTGCACACAGGTTTCTCTAGGTTACCGTCCTGCTCTCCCCTCTCTCTGCTCGTTGTTACATACCATATTTTTTCGGACTATAAGACACAGCTAGGTTTTAGAGGAGGAAAATAGGAAAAAGAAATTGAAGACTTCCAGGGGCGGGATACCAATGGTGGCCGCATTTTACAAGAGCTCCGTCTGCTTGGCTGAATTTCTTCATTAACAAGCCATCTGCCTGCCATTGGCAACCTTGCTGGACCGGTCTACACACAAGACTAACCTTGGACCGTGTCGGGGACACTTTTCAGCCACCCCGGGGGTCCGGGAGTCTTCCTGCGACTCTGCTCCCTGTGCCACATGCTGCGGCAAAGGACTTGCCGGGGCCCCCTCGCCCTGAGCCTGCACAAGCAACAACAACAGCCGCGGGTTTCATACTGAACCTCATCGGACCCCCTCTGCCGCAAACTCCTGACGCGACAGCACCTTGACTGTGCGATCGCCTGCCGCCATCGCCGAGAGACGACAACGCCCCCGGCAGGCTCCGCGGCCACACATCATCCCGTTTCATCCCCCCTCAACCTCACGGGGACGTTCAGGGGGGACAGCACCACCATCGAGAACACGGGCACATAAGCAGAGTCCTACGATACACGGACATCCTTTGATTGCCCTTTCTCCCCCAACGGTTCTCTCCTTAATGGCGGGAATAGCGGCCATCTTGGCCAAGACTTTTGTAAATTAACTGCAGCCCTTTTGACCGGGTCCAGGCTCACCTCCTTTCGTACTCCGGGGGAAGGGGATTCTCACAGGGGGCCGCCTCCTCCAACCCGGGTTTTTGCAGAACTTTTTACTTTAGCCCATTTGAAAGCTAAAATTCCGTCCAAGGCAAGAGACCTACCCCCCCTCACTGACTCTCTGCATCATTGGGCGGGAAGGGCGGCCATTAGCAGGCGACTACACTGGGGCTGCTGTGTCTATGTGCCTGCTGCATCTCCCACTCTACAGCTGCTGAGGACACAGGCTTGCCAAGGACCATCCCAAAACCCCATAAGTGCCCTCAATAACCAGGAGTTACTGTATAATGTGACTATATACCGTCCCTTCCTCAATCTCCATTCGCGAGTGTGGCAGGAAGCGCCGCCATTTTAATTCGACCACACTTTCTCACTGCAACTACCCTTGAGGCATTCTACAGCGCAAACTCCCTGCATATATCAACACCAAACGGGACTGGCTAGTCATTACCTCCCTTTTCTACAGAATCAGAGGCTTTATTAACCACGAGGCCCTACTGCTCATACCCGGGCGATAATTCTCTTACCACTTACCTGGTACATACTATTTTACAACTCGTACCTCACTATTTGTTGTCCTGCAGCACCATCTGGCGGCCATCTGCCATACCTCCTCTTACAATTTTCCTCTAAGCTTAACAGCGACACCTAGTGGACAAATAATTCACCACACTCACTTGTGCTTGCTCTGTACTCCATAACTCGGACAGCAGAATGCAATTCTGGACATCAAAGTCACTAGCTCTTAAATTATTGTTGTGCCCTCACACTACAACTTGCAACTTGCCCTGTAGTAGCTGACAACGCACCCTTTTCCTGCTGCCAGCATCCAAAGGATGCCTATTTACCTGGCTAGTCATTACACCTCTTTTTACAAGAAACCAAAAGTTTTGCAATTCCTTATTGCCCACGTCTGGTTATCCTTTCTTTTGCTCCAATTCTACCATTAATATATCTCACTTAGAGACGAGATATAATTTCCTGAAGTTTCGTCCTATACTCCGAGTGGATCTCACTAAAGCTAGGAAATACTCTTCGACTGGAAGTAGTATTCTCAGCGTGGACTTTGTCTACAATCTTACTATTGAGAATTAGCTCCTCATTGATACCCCAATAGTACCATCTAGTGGACAGTGTTTACATTTTACTATTTTGTAGCACTTACATACCTGTAATGGAGCCTCAGGCACAACAGTTCATCCGTCGTTCATCTTACATAGTTCCAAACTACTATCCATCCCGTGGGTCATGGATAAATTCTGTACACATACTCCAGCTAAACAAAAGAAAAATCCACCAAAAACAAATATCGTTAACCAACCATCCATTAGCATTCGCGCAAAACTCAAAGAAAATACAACTTCCTCATTTACCAAAGAACTTACTATGTCACAATCCTCTCCCACAACCCCGAAACGGGACACCAACCAGCCCTCTGGCCAGTGGTCTCCGGCCTCCAGCCCCACCGACTCACCTCCACCAAGGCACCTGCAGGTGTCTTTCATTGCCCAGGAAGTATCTAACTTAATCATGCCCTTGCTGGACAAAAGATTCGACCTCTTCCAATCGTCTGTTAACTCTGCCCTTTCTCAGATCATAAATCTCACCCAAAGAGTCAACGAGTTAGAAACACGCACTAACTCCTGCGAAAGCGATGTCTCCCAACTCCATCAGGACACTTCTCTCCACACCCAGCAATTGCAGCACTTCAAGACAAAATTGATGAATTAGAAAGTCGAAGTCGCAGAAACAACCTGCGCTTCGTGGGTATCCCAGAATCTGTCAAAGGAGACGATCTTATTAATTTTGTAGGCACAGACATCCCTGCCGCTCTAGACCTCATTTTACCTCAAACGCTCCCTCTAACAGAACAAGTTCACCGCATAGGTCCTACCTCTCAGGGTCAAGACCAGAGACCACGCCCAACTATCGCCAAGTTTTTACATTACGTATCCAAGGAAAAAATATTGAGAATGTATCGTCAAAAATGATCTCGAGAAGTTCGTGGCTATCGCATCCTAATCTTCCAGGACTTCTCTGTCGCAGTGACAGCCAAGCGTAAATTTTTCACCCCCATTTGCAAAGCCCTAATTGACCGAAACATAAAATTCCAACTACTTTACCCGGCCAAGCTCAAAACCACAATCAATGGCAACACCACCTTCTTCACCGATCCGGTAACAGCTGAAAATACCCTCCTACGGGATGCTCCTCCAGGAAACGGATGTACGACCAAACATAGAAGAGGCATACGGCGCTCTCCTCACCTGTTATTCTCTGGTTTAATATGTTTTATATGTTCAGTATAATTGCATTTTTTCACATATGTGCTCTTTCTTTTCAGTTCTCCACCCTCTCTCTTCCTCCGGGAGGGGCGGACCGCTCATCGCCATCCATAATCCAGCTCCGCCTGCTCGCTGGGACAGGTTGACTGGAAATCGCACCAAACTACTTCTTCACGTCATGTCTCCACGCACGGGAATAGGATGAGTACTGACCCATCTTCTTTGACCCCCACATCTTCCACCATTGACACACTCCGGGTATACTCATGGAATGTCTCTGGCCTAAATTGCCCAATTAAGCGAAAAAGATCACGCCCCGATTGAACTGCATCTATCATTGGATGTCCCCCAGACGAAAGATAAACACTGGAGATTCCCATCGTATTTAGTAAACTCCACGGACATCCACTCATACCTAGTGATGAATTGGAACAACTTTGTAGATGATCACGCGCATTCCCGAGTGGGTCCCTCTTTGCTCTGGCAGACATCCAATGCGGGGTCATGTTATAGCGTACGTCTCCCTTTTGCGAAAACGTGCCAAACAAACCTATACTACACTACATACAAAATTGTTGGAAGCACATAGGCTATTCTTACAACATCCAGACGAATCACACCGACAGGACTACCTCGACGCCAAACACCTACTGGACGCCCATACTTGAGCACAAGCCAAGTGGCAGATGGAGCACACTAGAAATCACTTCTTGGGATCTACTTAACCACTTGGGATCTACTTAACCTCACTCAACCCCCTAAGCTAACGCCAGACCAAATGGACTGCCTATCCGCCCCTATCTCTCAGCAGGAAGTTGGGGAAGCCATTCGCGGTCTGAAAAATAATAAATCACCGGGCCCGGACGGTTTGTTGGGCGAATACTTTAAAATTCTCCAAAGGGAATTGACCCCAACCTTAACAGATCTTTACAACTCTGTCTACCAAGATAACATACCGATGCCCTCTTTCCAAGAGGCTCGCACGGTGCTCATCCCTAATCCTAAAAGAGACCCTAGTGATGTGGGTGCATACCGCCCAATCTCCCTCCTCAACACCGACTATAAGATTCTGACCACTATTCTCTCGAATAGGCTACAAAACCTCCTTCCTCACCTGCTAACTACATCACAATTGGGGTTCATGAGGGGTTGACATTCGACCCTTGGGATTCGGACGACTATAGCGGCAACCGTTGCAGCCTCCACGGATAAATTCCCCACTTCCATGTTTCTCAGCTTAGACGCTGAGAAAGCGTTTGATTCAGTCTCATGGCAGTTCCTAAACACTTCCCTTAGATACAGGGGCTTTGGGAACATCTTTCTAGATTTTTTTAAAAATTTGCAGTTAAACACAATGACATTCCTTACAATAAACGACCAGAATTCTCCCCAGATCCCAATCTTTCGTGGAGCCAGAAGGGGCTGCCCAATCACCCTCCTTCTGTTCGACCTCGCACTGGACCCTTTCCTCTGCTACCTACAAACATGGAACGGATTTCAGGGTATACAGATCGGCAATGCGGAGATACGTTTATCCGCTTATGCTGACGATCTCTTGCTATTCATTTCCAGACCACAAAACTCACTGGCCCGGTTGCTAACTGAGGTAGAGCAGAAGGGGGAACTACTGGGATTTAAAATTAATATTGACAAATCAGAAGCTTTGCTGCTATCAGGCCCACACTCCCCACTCTGGTCTCGCAATTTCGCATTAAAATGGCAAAAATCTTCAATAACTTATCTAGTCGAAATTACTCGACATCCCTCCAAATTGTATTCGACAAACCTCAATATCTTTGTAAAATTCCTTAAAGACAAACTCAATGCTTGGTCAGGTTTCCTGTTGTCCTTTGCAGGCAGGGCAAACCTTCTAAAGTTGGTGGTCTTCCCGAAGCTCTTGTACCTCTTCCAAACCCTTCCACTATATTTACGGCCCGAGATGAAAAATTAATAAATAGTGTACCTCATTCATTTGGAATTATAAACGTCCCCGTGTCCCTTATATCATACTTCGCCAGCCCAAACTCAACGGAGGTATTAATTTTCCGGACCTGCGTCTATATAACCTATCCGCCAATTTGTGTATTTTAAATGACTGGTTCTCTGGCTCCTGTACTTACTCCCCAGGAACTCTGGAGGCCTGTCTGTAACCACATATCTCCCTAATAAATCTTTTACACATTTCTTATACTGCTCTTGCCCAGGAGGTGAAAGAAAACCCCCTATTCATGGCCCCCTGGAAAACATGGTGCGCTGTGCTTAAGCAACAGGGCCTCTCGGCAGAACACTCCCAGGGAATTAGATTTCTCAAGAACCCAGCCTTCCAGGAGGGTAGACCTCATCCAATCTTTAAACACTGGACAGAGAGGGGGCTCTCCAAATTGGGCGACCTGGTGGATACCCAAAGGAAAGGATTACTAACATTTAATCAACTATGCGCTAAATTTGACTATGTACGCTCACAGCTATTCCATTTCTTACAGCTTCAAAGCTACGCTATATCGGTGCTCAGATCTTTTGGGAGGGCGGATTGGGAAGACACTTTACTTGTTACGCTTTCCAAAACCCCAACACCACGGGGCCACATTTCAAAGTTCTATTCACAGCTTAGATCCCCAATAGCTTATGATGCCAGACCTACCGGAATTAGCAGGTGGGCTAATGATGTCCCAGATTTGCAGATAACTGAAGTATTAGCAGCACATGCTCGATTACTCAAGGTCATACCCAGTGTATCCTATTGGGAGATGTCCCTAAAAATTATACATAGAGGATATTTATCCCCAAATCGTAAATTTTTAACGGGTGGAAGCCCATCGTCAGCTTGCTCCAGATGTGGAGAAACTACTGCTGACCTGATACACTGTTTTTGGCACTGTCCAGTAAGCCGAGCATTTTGGAACCGAGTGCACCGTTTTGTCTGTACCCAAGTGTCTGGGGCTATCCCCCTCTCGCCAATGTGGGCCCTTTTTGGAATCCTGGACACAAACTGACAATTACCGCATCACACCAAGAAACTACTCATTTAAATATCAGCTGCTGCCCGCAAAACTATCCTACAAACATGGGTGGGCTCTACACACCCATCCTTACGCATCTTCCTAGATAAATTAACATTTCTATTGCGCATGGACTGCGTGGATTCTTCCATCCAAAAAGAATCAAAAGTTAGGGGATTTTTCCTAACCTGGCAACCCATTATCGACATTCTCCCTATGCATATAAGAACCCGCATACGTTCTTGCTTCCAGCTTACTACTTGGTATTTGGAACAGGTCATGGGAGGTCAGTCCCCAATACCGGATCATCCGTCGTCCCGTTCAGTGGAGAGTGACTAGCCAAAAAGTTGGTCGACTATCGATGGTCCAGGGGATGGATGGTCTGCGCTCCCCCCGGATTCTTGCCCCCTCCCCCTTTCTCCCTATCTTCCCCCCTTTTTTTTTCCTTTTTTTTTTATATGTCCAAAATGAAACTACTGTGAAAGTGTCGGTCTTCGTGTCTGGGCTCTGGGAGTGTTTCCAGCATCTTCCGGGCATAGGACTTGAGACAGGCACTTCTACCTATACATTTCTGTCTTGTATACGGTTTGTTCATGCTATTAACATAATAACATACTCTGGGCATATTGGCCTGCTCTCTCCCCTCTGTAGATTAATGCCTCGGCTCCTGTGGGCAAACATTTTGTAAGGCACAGAGTTGTGAACCTTGAGACAAACTTCTTGACAAATATTTAGTTGCCGGATACACTAGTCCCCCTGGTAACTGGTATGGAGACCCGCTTCGGGTTTGTTAGACCAGACTTCCATCTTGCTGTAGATTCTGACTCTGGTTCATGTGAGGCACTTTCCTCCGAGACCCAGACTTGAATAATAGACTTGGCTTGTGAATATCATGGCGATATTCACGTGTCTGGAACTGATCTTCGTCAATAGGTCCAAGTTAAACCCTTACTTCTTTTGTATATACTTATTAGTTGCTACACAGACTGTCCTTATTGCCATCATGATTTGGACTCTAAGGCCATGTTCACACGGCTTATTCTGGGACGTAATTCAGTCCGTAATTACGTGCCGAAGTGCGCCAATTATGGGCTGAATCCGTCCCAGTAACTACGGTAATGCACAGTTCTCATAGAGAACTATGCATTACGTCTCCTCTCCCTGCTCGGCGAATACGCTGAGGGGGGAGATAATTGACATGTCACTTTCTAGCGGCGTATACGTGCCGCTAGCAATGACTGTCTTTGGGCCGGCGAAATGCTGGCCCCCCGCTCGCTCCCCCGCTCCCGCCCCGCCCCTGGCCACACGGCGTAATTGCGGGGCGGAATTACGCCCCGCAGTTAAGCCGTGTGAACATAGCCTAAAGGTTGAATGCAAATGATTGAATTAATGTTTAAAATTTATATGGTTATTCCACATCTTCAAATGTAAAATCGGAGGCAAACTCCCTGGTTCACATGCTCCTGTTCAGCGCAATGTTTGTTTGTTCACTCTATTGATACAGATACTTACTTGGGGCCATAATGGTTTATTCCTCTTTAAATATATGCCTTAATGCTCATGTGGGAACACTCTGACGTAAACCCAGCACTTGGTTTTACATCTGTCTATCACGATTTTGCTTACTTATGTCAAGAGGACTTTCTACACCCTACTGTATTTTCTCCTCCCCCCGCGTATCCATTCCTTCCCCCCTACCACCTCCCCTGTTCCCCCTTTGTTTTCTAGGTTACCCCATGTTGGGGTTCATGTTTGTTATTAACTAAAACATTAATAAAAATATTATTGAAAAGGAAATTGAAGCAAAAAAGTGCAGCTAAGGTGTAGTTTTTATTGGAACCATTGTGGGGTACAGGTGACTTTTTGGTCACTTTTTATTCCAATCTTCTGAGAATATTAAAGGACCCAAAAAAAAACCACAGTTTTGGCATTTGGAATTTTTCTCTTCTACGGTGTTCAGCGTACGGGACAAATTTTATATTGTTATATATCTGAAATTTACTGATGCACCGATACCAAGTATGTGTAACTCTGTTAGGTTTTTTATTGGTACAACGACAAAAGGAGGGTGATTTGAATTTTTTTTTTTTTTTTTACTTTAATACTTAGTCCCCCTAGAGTACTTGACCACTAGGGGGCACACTTCCTTGTCCTATGTACAGCAGTCCTATTGGACTGCTGTACATATGACTTTCATTCATTACCTATTTACAAGGTAAGGAGAGCACCGAACGAACGGCTTGTAGAGTTTTTGTTTTGCCTTTTCGCCCTCTATTTAGCATCGGCATATCACAAGGCATTATGGGAAAGGGGCTGAGAAGCCCACAGCACCCTCTGTTGGTTGTAACAAATCCTCAATTTGCTTTTGACCCACCGAGTCTTGAGAAAGCAAAAAGGAATTTTTAGCCAAGCAATTATCTCAAATCTCCAGACAACGCTGTTTCAGGACTTTTGTCCCTCTTCAGTGCAGAGTAGAGAAGATACTGGCTGGCTGTGTGGGAGGCATCGGGAAGCCATCGGGTACTCTACACCGAAGAGGGACAAAAATCCCGAAACAGCGTTGTCTGTAGATGAGAGATACTGGCTTGGCTAAAAAATCCTTTTTGCTTTCTCAAGACTCGGTGGGTCAAAAGAAAATTGAGGATTTGTTACAACCAACAGAGGGCGCTGTGGGGCTCTCAGCCCCTTTCCCATAATGCCTTGTGATATGCAGATGCTAAGTAGAGGGCGAAAAGGCAAAACAAAAACTCTACAAGCCGTTTGTTCGGTGCTCTCCTTAAGGAGAGATCTTCCCTTCCTGAGCTACCCGATGCCTCCCACACAGCCAGCCAGTATCTTCTCTACTCTGCACTGAAGAGGGACAAAAATCCCGAAACAGCGTTGTCTGTAGATGAGAGATACTGGCTTGGCTAAAAAATCCTTTTGCTTTCTCAAGACTCGGTGGGTCAAAAGCAAATTGAGGATTTGTTACAACCAACAGAGGGCGCTGTGGGCTTCTCAGCCCCTTTCCCATAATGCCTTGCTATTTACACGGTGTAATGAGGCTTCCTGCTGCCATGGCAACTGATCAATCCTCTGCAATGACATAGCGGGGGGGGTGATCAGACAGAGGAGCGATGCCTCGGCATCTATAGTTTTAAGCACAGGGATGGAGCCGCCGGCTCAATCCCTGCATACTGCCAGCGCTGTACTGAGTGCGGCCACCGGCTGTATTGAAAGTGGCCACACTGAGCTATCTTAGAGCAGTAGGAGACTGGAGAGGAGCGATGGTGTGGGGTTTAACCCCATAAACACAACCGCCGGCTTTCTGTAGCATCGTTCCTCTCCTACCGCCCTGAGATAGCTCAGAGCATCAGCTCAGTGCGGCTGCGCTCACTACAGCCGGCGGCCACGCTCAGTATGTTCAGACCTTAAGACGCATCCCTGTTCTCCCCCTGAATTTTGGAGAAAAAAGGTGCGTCTCGTAGTCTGAAAAATATGGTAGTATGTATGGTTAAAAAATACATATGTCCATAAACTTCAACCAAGGTTTGTTAAAGATGTGAGTGAAGGAAGGGAGATAGGGAATTTTTTAGCTTATTTTACCCTTCTTATAAAGACTTTGGAACCCAAAAGGCAAGAACCAGTCTGCCTTAAATGAATTTTTCATTCCTGATCCCAAACTTGCTATCAGACTGGATCCAGATGTTTTATATAGCTATGTTAGTATTAATATTTCTTAGTTTTAAGAATGATGGAGGTGCGCGGCACAGTTTCTCATTCACTTACATGCTGCAGCCATTATCGCTGCAACATCTAAAGCTGGCTCCATTCCCTGCTGGTACTTGGAGGTAACTGCAGCTTGCACTGGCCTTTTCTGTAGCAGCATAGACCTTACCAACAGTATGATACATCAAATACATACGTCAAATGTCAGTAAGAAGTTAATACACACCAAAATCCTACTAGCCTTAGAGGCAGCTGATTGACACTGCATGCTGTTCTGTAATCTATGATCTATAAATACACCCAGATCCTTCTCAATGAGTGATTCACCCAGTTTTTCACCCCCTCGGATATATGGTGCATACAGATTATTAGTTGTTTGTCTTATCTGAGAGCAGGGAGAGATATCACTACAGCTTGAGAACAGAATGGGTTATCTCTAACAAACAAAGGAGAGTAATGTTGTTTACTTTAGAGCAAAGAGCTTCAGAGCTCAAAGACCAGATCTCCTGCTCTCATGTCAGTGCAATTAGAATAGCCGTGAACACGGAGCTGATATTCTAATCACTGCTATAGAACCACCCACAGCCCAACCAGGAAGAGATGGGATGCATGAATCTAAAGCTGCTTGTGGCTCAGTTAAAAAGCATGGGAAGACAACCTCTTTAAAGGGGTTTTCTCACTACAGGCGATAGTAAAATAAGCACTTTTATAATTGGGTTGCATTACCTAAGTCACTTAATATAGTAGATATAAGCTTTTCTGTGCATTGGTTTTCTATTTCTGCTGCTGCTAGTCGGGACACGCCCCCTTTTCTGTGAGTGGCTAGTCGGGACACGCGCCCAGATGGGCTCCGCCCTGGACACGCCCCCTGTACTGTGATTGGCTGACTGACATTTCATTCAGACTGTTGGGATACGCGCCCAGACAGGAAACACCCAAGACACGCCCCCTGCACTGTGATTGGCTGCCTGCACACTCTGTGTTTACTCCCCTCTGAGCTGTTAAAACCAAAAGTAAAACCAGCTATGTTAGAAGGCTGTTGGCTCCCAGCTCTAAGGTGAATGATCTGGGTAAATACAGACTGTTTAACTCAGATCACTTCATATAACACAGTCTTATGTCCTGTGTTCCCTCCATATAACACAGTCACATGCTCTCCAGCCTGATCAAAGAGAGGCGGAGGGCAGTGTACCCTCCTCCCATCTGTGTCATCAGTTCAGGCTGTCTGTCTAACAGTTTATAGCACAGCAACGCGCTTGTGCAGCCAGCCTGAAGCTGAAGGCTCTGCAGACATAAAGCTATGTTCACACGGCATAATTGCGGGGCGTACAGTACGCCCCGCAATTACGCCTGGTGTTTGGGAGTCACGCTGAGCAGCGCATACTCCCGCGGCACGGGGGGCTGGCAGCCCGTCAGCCTCATAGACTGTCACTAATAATTGACGTGTCACTTATCTCCCTGGGCGTACAATCAGATCGTATTATACGCCCGGGGAGAGGAGGCGTGATCCATAGTTCTCTAGGAGAACTGTGGATTGCTGTAATTTCGGCGTACATCTCGCTCGTATTAGAGCACAAATACGACGTGAAATGCGCGCCGAAAGTACCCCGTGTGAACGTAGCCTAAGAATGCATGCAGGAGGCTGTATAGCATCCTTCCTCTTCCACAGCTAACACAGAATGATGATGTCACAACTCTTCAGTGAGGAGAGAGACACCTACTGAGAGGAGAGACTCACCCCTGGATTTCAAACTCAATCTCATAGAATTTGCTGAAGAGCACGAACAATTCAAACGATAAAACCCCTTTAATCTTTAGCCACTCCACATGGATGAAGTTCCCAAGCTCCAAAGAGGGTCTTCAATTCGCATTCAACATCTGGCAGTCCATAAGAGCTCTCTATTGCTGGCAGTGCCTCTGCAGTCAAACTAAAGGAAACTCCAATGCTTAGGAACATCACATATGAGTTATAATACTGTTGTTAACTCCCTAGAGAGGATTAAAGACCAGGAGGTGTAGGATTAGGAGAAGGTTGGGCAAGATTTTGTTAGCCATTCACAGCAGTCGGTTACAGTGGATTTTGGTTGTGGTAAACAGCAGTCAACTGCAGTGGATTTTGGTAGCGGTACACAGCAGTCAATCACAGTGGACTTTTGGCTGAGGTATATGGCACGTAATAGTAGTACATTTTGGAAATGGTACACAACAGTAAATTATGGCAGATTTTGGTATCAGTACACAGCTAATGCCAACAGATGTCTACCTAGTGGTGGTCCCTGTTTCTGGCTCCTAGTAGACACCTGCAGTGCAAGGGTTTAACAGAACTCCAGCCAATATTTAATATGACCGATACAATTCCTTTTGCAAGTCTGACTGACAGGCTTCTGACTGGTTGCCTATGGTATCATGAGTATACTGACTCTCTTCCCCCTCCCCTCCAGGGAATACCCCCAAAATACAGTTAAGGCCAACCTAAATTGAATTGCCAATATACAGGATGAATATAACAGTGACCTGACACCAAAGCCTAACTTGAGTAGTTTAGTAATTTGCATTTATTTTCTAATTTATGTGGTATCAATAATGCTTTTAGAAGAATTCAACTTTGTAAACTGCCTGAAAATGTTTCAAAATACTCTGGAAATAATTTTTTTTTAAATAAACACAAAACATGTCATTTAAAATTACCACCAAAATAAAGTACAATAAGGGTAATTCATAAATACTGACATTTTAAAAGCCAGCCAATGCAAAATTAAATAAAAGAATGCCTTCTTGCTGGCGCCTGTACCAAACATTAAAATATACTATAACTATAAATTGGCATAGATTCTTGCGCCAATTTACACCAAAATCTGGCATAATTCGTAGTTAATCCATCATGAAAAGGAAGGCCCCATCCCTCCTAAGCATGCTTCATGTTCTGGAAGATGCTGTCTATGGCTTAGTGTAGAAAGAAAGATGAGAGAAAAAAAGGGAGGTCTAGATAGAAAACTGCGAATCCTGGAGGCACAAAAACAGAGGGGTAAATGAAAGATGAGCAGATAGGAAGGAAGAGTAAAGTGTCAAACAAAATATCAGCATATTGCCCAGCATAGGTGAAAACTGAAATAGGCAGCAAAGAAATGACCCAAGCAATACCTATGGGCGTCCCCTGTCCCCCTGACTGAGGGGTACTAATACTGTGAACGTAAACAAATACTAGACTAATGTGGAACCAATACTGGGGGGAGGGAGTCCGTAATGGGACATCAATAATATGTGGGTGAAATTAGGAGCTACTCTTTTTGTTTAGAGCACAATGAGGGTTCTGGTTATGGGTACAATCATTGTTGATTGACTATAAAATAATAATGGCTATGCGACTTTCTAGGTTAACCTGCAAAGCTACTTGGGCAATAAAGGGGTTGTCTCACTACATTGATTCATCTCACCTCAGTCCTGTTTTCTTGGTTTTACTTTGAATTAAGGGGCGTGTTTACTGGCTTCTACTAGGCTGCAGTAGAAGTCAGGTCTGTAGCTATAGCAACCAGTGCTGGCAGCTTATCATGAGAGATTAAACAGGTCGGTAGCTCTAGCGACCAGAGGAGCTAATGCAGCCCCAAAAAGGGGGGATATCTCGGAATAGGTAGGACACTATTAACTAATGTATTGCAAAATGGCTTATTTTTGCAAGACCTTTAATATAATAAGCAATCCTTGTAGTAAGACAACCCCTTTAACAAGCTCCCCAGCATATGCTACATTGGACCATATGCAGTATTGGACTGAGGTGCCAGGAGCTTATCAGTGGAGTTGACACTTGGGCCCACCTTAAAGCTACTATACATGATTGGACATGACTCTTGGACTCTGTGTCTTGACTCTCTTTTTCTTCGTTTCTCCCTGAAAAGCAGCCCCAGGTCTGCCGTCCCAGGGGCCTACAGCGGGGCTCACCTGTTCCACTGTGGGCAATTCTGAGCCTGGTCATATGCTAACAATTTGCTTATTCTGCCTACTCGTTTTGACCTTGCCACCTGCCACTTTTGACCAACCTATAACAGGAAGTCTGTTTTAGATTTTTTTTCCAGGGCCGCTTTAATTTGTCAATCTGCTTCTGATAGAGAACATCATATACAATGTTCCCTAAATATACAATAGCCTCAGGATTTAATATTTTCATCATACAGTGGTCTTTCTTGGGATATTGTAGCTTGAAGCCACACTTTACATACAATGTCACAGATACTACCAATCTGTGGCAAATGTGGTTGACTGGAAAATCCAACCAGTTATCATGCAGCAAAATTATCTTTATTTCTGGTACAATGTGTATAAAACATTACCCAAAGAAGCTCTTATTTTCTACACAGAAAGTAATTTCCAGCTTTTAGCAGCTCTTTTTTAGGTTTTATATGTAAGGACTTACCGTATCTATATGACAAAAGTACAACACACCTGCCACAGGAATGTATGAGTAATCACAAAAACTCCCTATATTAATGACCAATCCAATAATTAATAATCATGGATAATATACAAAATAAGAAAGAAAAAGGTAGATACCGTAGTCCTTTATAGAAGGCAATAGATCGATGATAAATAATCCACAGTGGACTTATATATCTCACCGTATGTAAATCCTAACACTGTTCCTTCAAAAAATAGTGGGGTCATCGCCCCGAAAAGGACAGCCCCACATACCCTGGTATCACCCTTACAAAACCAGATACAGAGAGAACCAGGTCCAGTATAAGGAAAGAATAATCGAGGTGGCTTAATGGAAGCACTCCTGACGCATTTTCCCAAATTAAACTAGGTTCATCAGGGGATCAACGGCTCCTTACAGCCCAAAAAGGGTAATCAAAAATGTCCCATGATGTAGGGCGCCCATGATGTCCAGGTCATAGCTGGAAACACTACACATGACCTGTATACAAGAGGAGTCCTTTTAGTTTCTCCCATCCATCAAGACAAACATAAGAATGATCTGTAAACCATGGATACATGATAACAACGTATTCAAGTAAAGAGATATAGTATTTACCATACATCCGGCACTCTAATTCAACCAGGATCTACCTGAGACTCATGTTCATAGTCTCCATGTCGCCACTGGCTCAAATGCTCCAGCAGCTCGCACATCCGAATTATGCAGGAAGTATGTGTATTCAAAACAGCAATCTTTATTAAACCAGACACTCTGTAAACAGTGAGATGCTAAAGCCTACTACCAACCTTCTATGCCCACGTGCTTCTGTAAAAAATGTCCAACTTTATAGTGTTAAATTTGTTTGCCATGTAAATTTTACCCAGAGATTTGTCAGTGTATGTATGTTTTCGATCCAAAAAATTTATTCAACAGTATCTAGGTACATGCCCCATATAGTCCACTGTAGCCAGGTAGATGCCATATATAGTCCTCTGTAGCCTGGTAGATGCCCCATATAGCTCCCTGTAGCCAGGTACATGCCCCATATAGCCCCCTGTAGCCAGGTACATGCCCCATATATACTCCTCTGTAGCCTGGTAGATGCCCCATATAGTCCTCTGTAGCCTGGTAGATGCCCCATAAAGCCCCCTGTAGCCTGGTAGATGCCCCCGATAGCCCCCTGTAGCTAGATATATGCCCCATATAGTCCTATCTAGCCTGGTAAATCCCCCATATAGTCCTATCTAGCCTGGTAAATCCCCCATATAGCCCCCCTGTAGCCTGGTAGATGCCCCATATAGCCCCCCCCCCCAGGAGCCAGGTAGATGCCACCTGCAGCTAATGAATATAAAATTTAAAAAAAGATACTCACCTCCTCATGGTCTGTGCAGCGCAGGCAGGTCTGGGAGCTGGTGCACAACATTTATAAATAAACATAACCAACAAGCAGTGGTTTGTGTAAAACAAAAAAAATACAAAAAAAAGTGTCAATGGAAATGCCAGCAGAAATCCATGGCTAGCACCACAAGAGGATTTAAACGAGAATAAGAGTAAATGTGTACACTGGAAGAAGAAATAAATTCTGTAGATGCAGATTTTTAGAGTTTTTGTCTTGGATTTTGCTCTTAATTTTGCACCAGAGTCCTTGGAATTCTACTTTTGAACAGGGCCTTTTGCTGGTTTCACACACAAGGTTTGTCAGAAAAGCAAGAATTTTTAAAGGAGTTGTCTTTTAACAGACATATTGATAGGATACGTCATCAGTGTGAGACAGATGCGGGTCCCTCAGACATCTTAGTAGTTATACAGTACAGAATAACCTTATGGTGAATGATAAATGCCCAGCACCAAAATTGCGTTTTGGGGGGTTTTTTGGTCGCTTTGCCCAAAAAAATTGCCAAAAATTGGAATAAAAAGGGATCAAAAAGTGACAGGTATCCGAAAATAGTGCCAATACAAACCACTGCAAAGCACAATAAAATATAAATAAAACCCTTCAAAATAATACTAACCCACGGAATAAAGATAATATGTCATTTATACTGCACCTCCAAAAAACAATGACACAATGGTGTTTTATCTGCCATTATACCTAGCTGGGGCGGGGGCGCAGCTGAAGGTACCGTTTATCAGGTGAGGACCTTGGATTTAAATTTTTCCAGGGAATTCAAGGAGGTTGCCGTTTGCCCTATTTACCTAGGGTACTAAAATAAATTGTTCTGGTGCTGCCTGTAATATGGTCTCTGATTTTTTTGTGCATGTTTTCCTGGGTTAGTGGAGTCAAAATGCAGCATGCTTAGGGTATGTCATTTTTATGTGGCTCTAGTCTCATAGGCTTCCCTACAGGACTTAAAGGGGTTTTCTTAGCATGCCGTTTCACTGACTTGCAGGCAGTTTTGCACACACTCTGTCTCCTCAATTGCTGCTGTAGAACCGCCCGCAGCCTAACATATTTTAACTACAAGCCATTACTTGGATAGTGCAGGAAATGGTTATCTCTAACAAGTTTACAGATAAATAAATGTTTTTTAGTCCTCACAGCACATATACCCTTTGTTTACTGCAACTAATCTTGTTAAAACTAATTAGGTCACTCAGAGCTCTGTCCCCTCAGTGGGTCCTTGGGGTGACATCACTCCCTGCACTTTGCTCTGTCAGATAATAGACGTCTTTCTGGTATGCAGATTACCAAATAAACCCGTGTGCACTCAGAGAGCTGATAGAATGTCTGTACTAAAGTAAAATCGATTGACCAATGTATTTAGAAAATATTTTCATTTAACAGTCTCTCTATGTTGAAAGCTAATCTTTATATTGAGAAAACCCCTTTAAAACACATACACAACAAAATGACATTTTAAAAGGGACAGGAATGAGTATTTCTGTTTATTCTATGTGATTAAAAAAATCAAATACATAATCTTGTCCTTTTCTAACTGTGATTAGTAGAGAGATAAAACTCCAGAATGGCAGTGCAGACCAATCTCACTTCACAGTTGGTGCTGCTTATCTCTATTCTAAAAGCTTTTTTGGAAAAGAGCTGAACTATTCATCGCCATCTAATGGAAGTTTTATTCCTCAATGTAGTCTCATTGCAAATAGTAGATAATGACATAACAAGCAATCATTCTATTGTTCCCTGCACAGGAATAGATAATTTTAGTTGCATGACCAGAGCACTAAATTTTCTGCACTGGGGATAAGGTTTCTTCACACTTATCAGGTCCAACTGATAACATTTATACCTCTCAGGTCACAGCCAGCTTGGAAAAAGAACCATCAAGCAATACTCTTAGGGGCCGTTCACACGGCAGTGGAGGACGGCCGGCATTTGTCCTGTTTTGCGGCCGTCCCCACGGCCGCGGGGGGGGGGGGACGGCTTTTCTCCGCGATGAGCGGAGAACAGCCCTCCCCCTCCCATTGACATGCACATGTTCCGTCCGGAAACCGGACCGAAGATTGTGCATGTTCAATGCTTTGACGCTGGTCCGCCGGTGACAAAACCGCCGGGCGGAAAACCGTGGGGACTGCTGCACGGGTTTTCCATAGAGCACAATTGTGCTAATTTTCGTCCGGTTTTTCAGGCGGTCTGAAAAACCGCAAACCGCCTGAAAAACCGGCAGAAAACCCTTGCCGTGTGGACATGCCCTTACCCCTGTGCTATCAGAGCTCACAGGGGAAATCAGAGAGACAAACCAATAAATTATGCATGTAGGGGAGTTTTTAAAAATGACACAGTAATAAACCAACTACCCAATTAAAAAAGAAATCCATGTAAAGGTCATATATCATTTGTCAATATGCGAAAAGAAAAATGTTGATGGTAGTGTCCCTTTAAAAGCATTTTTAATGCAGTTTATCCCATTAATGACAGCTGGTCAAAATGTCATTTTTTTCATCCCTGCTTTCCGAAAGCCAATTTTTTTTCACCTACATGCACATTTGAGGACATGCTTTTGTGGAACAAGATGTACATTTTGCATTGGGAAACTGAAAACAAATTCTAAGTGGGGTAAAATGTGAAACAAAATTGTGCCTGCGCAACTTTTTGGGGTTTTTGTTCTTATGACGTTCATTCTTCTGTATGAAAGATGTGTTATCTGTATTCTGCACATCGGTACAATTCCAGTGATACCAAATATGTAGGGTTTTCGTTATGTTTTATTACTTAAAAAAAAATAAAAACATTCGCTACCTCCTTACTTTACGCTGCAGCACTATTTTCTGCAAACATTAACTTCTTCACCTATGGACCTGTGTGATGGCTCATTTTTTTGTGGCCTGAAGTGTAGTTTTTATGGGTAACATTTTGAGGTACATGCAATGTTTTGATCGCTTTTTATTCCAATTTTTGTGTAACATAAAGTGACCAAAAAAACCACAATTTTGTCATTTGGAATTTTCCTTACAGTGTTCAACATACAGGATAAATTATATTTTAAAGATTGTACTTTTACAGATGCAGCAATACTGATTTTGTGTTACTTTTTTTATTTGTAAAATGGCAAAAGGGGTGTTTTGAATTTTATTTTTTAAAACTTTTTTTATTTTTATATCTGTACTTCTCATCCTCTAAGGTACTGGACGACTAGGAGTCTTGATCACTTGTACACCTTTCTGCATTATATAGATATAGTGCAGAAGGGTGTACCAAGATGGCGGTTCTATAACTTCATAAAGCAGGAAGTAACAGATGCGCTAACATGGCATTTCTATGGAATTCTTTGGAAGTCTTTCAGCTGACATGGTAACTGCTCAGGACCATGCAATCTTGTCACGGGGGGAGACGGTCATTTGATTGTGAAGCACTGTTCCTCACTCATTTAGACACGATGGCAGCAACCGTTGCAACATCTAAAGGGTTAAACAGCAGGGATCAGAGCCAGCTCCAGTCCTTGCTGTTGGTGGGAGTCAGTTGGAATTAACAGCTGGCACGTGCCATACTCCTACACTGAGAATACATCTCAAGTGCAAAAAAAAACAAGAGTGTGACCCCAGCCTTAGACTGCATTCAAATGTTCAGCTCTATAGATGCAGTTTTTTAATTCAAAACCAAGAATAAATTGTTGTTCACCTCCACTTATTTAAACTAAATTATGTAGTGGAGGCTGGAAGAAAACAACAATGAAAAAATAATAATACCTCTGCCACGCCGCTCATCCAGCAATGTGCCTATGGGTCTGCTCTGCCAGTCTTCTATTGTCTTCTGGATTTGGCAAGTATAACATCACAGGCTGCAGTGTCACATAAGACTCAGTGCACACTGCGTTATTTTGAACGGATGACGGATCCGTTACAATGGAAGGGTGAACGGATGCGTTAATGTGTTCATTGACTCGTATGTAGACAGATGTGCAATGTACATTGACATAGTGTCCATATTTACACTTTCCATCAAATATGTACATACCGTATTTTTCGGACTATGAGACGCACTTTTTTCTAATGGCAGCCCTGAGCACCGCTCCTCCCTTTGATAGACCCCCACACACACACACACAGCGTCATTGCAGGGGTGCGTCTTATAGTCTGAATGTAACTGATCGCCCCCCTGCAATGATGCTGCCATTAGTCAACTATTAACCATTTCAGGGCCCCATACAGCCAAATCAAATGGGGCCCCCACCCCTTACTAGTTCCTACTTTTTAACATATCATTGGGCCCAATTTTTATTAGGGCCTCTGACAGGAGTACTGACTGTACTATCCTATTGCCACTCCTGGCGGTGCTCCTCATACAGCTAGACGCCGTGGCATCTATAGTGTTAAGCATCCCGTGTTGTATATCCCGAATGCGGCCGCCGGCTATACTTAGCGTAGCCGCCCTGAGCGATCTCAGGGTGGCAGAAGGCTGAAGAGAAGCTCCAGTCTCCTGCCACTCTGCGATCGCTCAGTGTGGCTGCATTCGGGATGCAGGGATGGAGCGCTCAGCCGGCTTCATCCCTGCGCACGGCTCCTCCCTCTGGTAGCCCCCCCGCAACGTCATTGCAGGGGGGCAATCAGTTGCCATGGCAGCAGGAAGCCTCATGCAGGCTTCCATAGCTGTCATGTATGTACACCTGTTACACCCTGCCTATAGCAGGGTGTAATAGGTAATACATGAAACTCCTATGTACAGCAGTAGAATAGTACTGCTGTATAAAGGACAAGGAAGTAGGCCCTCTAGTGGTCAAGTACCCTAGGCGGATGAAGTAAAAAAAAGTAAAGTGAAGTTAAAAAAAAAGTAAAAAAATAAATCTTAAAATTTAAAATCACCCCTTTTGCCTTTTTACAAATAAAAAAGTTACACATATTTGGTTTTGCCGTGTCCGTAAAAGTCCAATCTATTAAAATATAACAACATTTATCCCATACGTTGAACACCGTAGAAGAAAAAAAATTCCAGATGCCAAAATTGTGGGTTTTTGATCATTTCACATCCCGAAAAGATTGGAATAAAAATTTATCAAAAAGTTGCATCTGTCCCTAAATAGTACCAATAAAAACTACGCTTCAGCTCTCACTTTTTTGCTTAAAAATATTTTTTCCTATTTTCCCCCCCACCTGAAACCTAGGTGCGTCTTCCAGTCCGAAAAATACGGTAATTTTAACGTGTGGAGGACGCAGGCACTGCACTTTTTCAATTTTAAAAAAAAATATATTTGTTGCAGTATACATTTTTTACAATGTATGTCAATGAAAAACGGATCTTAGTGTTTGCGCCCATGTTGCAAACGTATACTCTTGTATCCATCTTAAAATATATAAACAAAGCTACGCAATCATATTGCAATGAAAAAAAAAGGGTGAAAGCCAATAGAAAAGCTAGTAAAAAAAAAAAAAAAAGGGAGAAAAAAAACAGATGTCAAAGGTCTGCTCCAAACACTGCACGTTTGGCATACATTTGGCATATACGTTTTGGTCAAACGCAGTATGCCTAACAATTCAGAAGTGAAAGACCCTCTGCTAACATCATGACCTAGGGCATTGCCGAAATATGGCAAATGACCCAAACCAAACCCACAAAATCCATTAGTCCCTCCTCCCCCCAAAAACACCACACAAGGTTGTATTAAATGAACACAGTAGCCGTTTTATGAACTTAAAATACAAAAATATATTAAATAACACGCGCAAAAAATGCAACCAACCCAAACATAACATTCACCCAAAAAACATCAATCATACCCACATCTGAACTATTGGGGCTGTGGTCCTTGGAGCCATCACCCACAGCTCAAGGACACCAACCAGCCACCCCTGGTGGCCGCTCCAACACCTGGCTCTCAGGGTTCCTGCCGGAAGAGCCCCACCTTCGCCAGACCATCCACATGCTCCCCTGCTACCAGCACCATAGTGGCACACCAGGTCATGCAGGGAGTACCTCCCCCTCCGCTTTACTTCGCCTCCAGTCTCCATCCTATGTAATTGTGACCGTTGATTGTTGCAGCCAATCAGCACAAGACCACTACAGCCAATCTGCGGCCAAAGTAGTAACGTCCTGTTTGGAACAGAACAGAAGGTAAACTGAAGGCCTAGCACTGAAACAGAGGAGCGAGGAAGGTGAGTAGAGGCTTTTTATTTAGCTGTAGTAGCTGATAATTCAGTTTTAGGGTAAATTTGTCAACCCCTTTAGGCTGGGATCACATGTTGTGTTACTGCATACATTACTGCATTTGTTTCTGAACTTCATAAAAAACACATGTAGAAAACACATCAAAATTGCATGCTTTTTATGTAAATGGTTTTCAAGTTAACGCTAATTTGAAACACTGGTGAAATCTGGGTTCATTTAAAAATGTATACATTTTTTCAACCCACCCTTAGGATATGTTCACACGGCTTAATTGCGGGGCGTAATTACGCCCCGCAATTACGGCGTGGGGGCGGGGCGGATCGGGAGCGGGGGGCCGGCACCTCGCCAGCCCATAGACTTTCATTACCAGCGGCGCGTATACGCCGCTGGTAATTCACATGTCACTTATCTCCCCCCGCAGCGGAGACGTAATCCATAGTTCTCTATGAGAACTGTGGATTACCGTAAGGACTGGGAGGTATTCCAGCCGTAATTTGTGCAGTGCGGACTGAAATACGTCCCATTTTAAGCCGTGTGAACATAGCCTTAATATGTATCTTCTAAACCCAACCTCTTAAAAGCTGAATATTTGAATGCAGACAAATTAATAGTTAATGTGGCCATACCACACTGGTAGAAAGTGGAGCAGCTTGAAGAAGGTAAGGTCAGGTTCACATCATCCTGCAAAATTTACAGACTGCAACATCCATGGTAAGCATAAACCAAAAATGTACACTATTCTGAACACGTTTGCTAGATATGTTAACATAGGGTCACACATTACGTTTTTGTTTTTTAACTGCATCAAAAATGCAAGCCATTGAGGCTAGGTTCACATCACATTTGATGATACTGCAAAACGTGTACCTTATAACATATGAGCCAGGCAAATATCCAACGTACATTATTTTGAGCATATGTTTGACTTCGTTATTTTTTTTATTTTTTTTTATAAACTGACTTCCCTATTGCCTGCCACCCATTTCTTTTACCTGACAATTTGATTGGGTAAGTTTGTTTATATTTTTATCACTGATACAAATATATTTTTACAAAAGAAGACACATACACTAGTAAACGTTTTCCATTGGCAGCCAATGGAACAGACAATGTAATATTGTGCAAAGGATAACAAAGACCTATACTGTGACAATATATTGAGCCAAAGAAGACAATGTACACGTTTTTAATTTTGTTAAAAAAAATAAACGTCTATGTCAGACTAGTGGATTAAAGGGGTTGTCTCGCTACAAGGATTGCCTTTTATGTTAAAGATCTTGCCAAAACAAGTCACTTTGCAATAAAATGTCCATTAACAGATTCCTACCTATTCCTAGATATCCCCTCTTCTTTGGGCTGCATCAGCTCCTCAGGTTACTATAGCTACAGACTTGTTCAATCTCTCTTGATAGGCTGCCAACACTGGTTGCTATAGCTACAGACCTGGCTTCTACCGCAGCCTAGTAGAAGCCAGTAAACACACCTCTGAATTCAAAATGAAACCAAGAAAACAGGACTGAAGTAAGATGAATCAATGTAGTGAGAAAACCCCTTTAAGGTGAAGTGAACCTAGCTTAAGAAAATTATTTAAAAAAAACCAAAAAACTGTGTTCAAATTAGTTCATTGCAAAACAAAAAAGTACGCATTTTTTGCTACAACCTTTTATTTAAATACATGTATTTATCTTGTGTTTTTGATGTAGTTGGGAGATGCACGTGGTAGCATAATGTGTGGATCAAACTTACATTTATTTTATAGGGAACCTGTCACATAGGTTATGCCCCCTTGCTGAGGGCAGAACAAGCTAATGTCAGACCTGCTGTTCCCAGCACTGTGCCCCTTATTCTGTAAGATGCAGCAGTTTTAGAGCATTTACCCCTCAAATCTTATTCATGAGCAGGTTTTAGCCCCGCCCACCAAATGCTAGCCACGCCCACTGACAGTTATTCACATGTTTCTACCTATTCAAAGTAATAGGTTTATCAGTTGAGATGGGCGGGGTTTGAAAAAAATGACTCTTCGAATGACTCTTCTGGTTGAAAACTCCAGATTTTAGCAATAAATACATGAAAACTACAGCATCTTACAGATTAAGGGACACAGCGCTGGAAACAGCAGGTCTGACACTAGCTTGTTCTGCCCTCAGCAAGGGGGACATAATCTATGTGACAGGTTCTCTTTAAGACCTATAAAGCAATGCAATCGTTGTGAATCCCTGACAACTTTGTAGCGGGTGTTGCCTCTTTTTCTCTTGCAGTTTCTTTGGCTAGGTTTGTTTTTATTTTTTTTACCGAGACAAACACATAAATAATTAGCTTTAACCAACCTAGGCACATACACTATTATGTTTTTAATTGGCATGCAAATGGTAATGTATATGTTTTTATAAAACTTGACAAAGTGCTGAAAAAGGGGAAACTTTTTTAAAAAAAAAAAAACCACATAAATGCTAAAAAAAACATCCCAAAATGATTACTGGTAGCGATATCTCCTTTCCAAAAAAATACTGGATTTTTGCATACACTTTTCGACAGACCTCCTTTTTTTAAGTGAAAAGGAGTGGGCAGGGAGTAGTGTTGACGTTTTAATTACCCGACAAAGTTGAAATCGGCACATTTTTTTTATTTTGATGGGGGTTTTTTTCCCGATTACGCGGAAAATTTTAAAGGTTAAAATCTGCGCTTTTAATTTTATTAATATCGCCCCCTTTTTTCGGCAAATTCCCTGTCATTTTGGCAGCCAACAAATCGGGCTTTAGAGAATAGAGCAGGGGGGGAGCGGGGGGTGCGATTTTCCTTTGGTTTGGGATTTAAAGGGTTTTGGGTTTTGGGCGGGAAAAAAATCCCCATGACCCCCCCGTTTTACATAGAACAGCCCTTCCTGTTCACCTCAGTGTGTGTCAGTGTCATAAAAAGCGGGACTTGTGCTCGGTCACTCTCAAAAAGTTTCCAGCAAAAATTGTTCTTTTGTTCAAAACAGACAACAAGGGCCTTTACTGGAACATTAGAACTTGGGTTTGATAAGAGTTTTCATTTTTTAGTTACTTAGGCTAAATTTTTTAAAGGAAAGCTTTCAAGCGCTGTACGGGCCGTGGGGGGGGGGGGCCGGGCGGGGCGAACACGGGGACAGACAAGCTGGCAGGCGGGGTTTTGAAAGGGAGAGCTTTTGAAAATTTTTGAATACAGAAAATTTGGGTAGTCGCCGCATTTGTTTTTATAGGTGCAAAAAACGCCTTTTATTATCCGGATATATTTCAAATAGGGGTTTTTTTTTTTTTGGGTGCGGGCCCCGTTTTGGGTTTATACAGCCACCCTGCACTTTCATTTCAATACAGCAAATTTTTTTATTCACCGCCCCAGTATTTTTAGGGGCAAAAAACAGTTTTTTTATCCGTTTTTAATTTTTAAAAAAGCTGTATTGCAAATGGGGCGGGCCCCAGTTTTTTTTTTTTAAATACCACCCTGTACGACCCAAATTTTGATAGAAAAAAATTTTCTAGTAAATGTTCTCGTTTGTCCCTTGCCCGCAAAAAACTCAATTTCTCATCCGTGTAACTTCCCGAATAGGGTTTTCCCTTTCGCTCGGGTGAAAACTCAGGGTGGCAAAAGATAACGCACTTGTATGTTTTTTTGTTGAAAAAAATCAACCCTAGTCCCCCGGGCAGTTTTTAAATCCTGGGACGAAAGGGGAAAAACACTGCTGATTTTTTTCTTACGGGTTTTCCACCAAATGCATTTCACAGGTATTTTTCAAAAAAAAATTTCAGTTTCAAAACCTGTTTTGGGGTGGGAGGAAAAATTTGAGGGGTTTAAGAATAGGGTGTGGGTTTGCCGTCTTGTAATAAGAGACTTTCAAAAACTCTTCCATACCCTTTTTTAAAACTTTCTGAAAAAAAGGAAACGAAATGCAGGTGGTAAAACCCAGAAAAAGGGGGTTTGGACAGGAGGTAAAGGGGACGAGGGGAAATTTCTCCTTCCAGTTTCTGGCGATAACCAAAGCTGCCAGGGATCGTCGGTTGAAAGGGCCCTAGGCCTGTCACGCTGGGGAGGGCCCCTTTTAATTTGTCGTCAATTTTCTGTTCTTCCGTGGGTTTAAAGCAAACCCGCATCTACGTCTTACCTCCCCGTCCCCCCCAGTCCCCCGGCCACAAAAGGGGCCCTCATTTGCATCCCCACAACATGAAGCGGGGAAAGGGAGCCCAAATTTTCAACTCGTGAACCCACCACTGTGGGTAAATCCCCTTTTCTGGGAAAACCTCTTTGATGACAAAATGCAGTTGGGGGCAGAAGCATGTTTTAAAAAATCCAAAAGGCCAAAGAGGAGGTTTTAGTCTGCTCTGACGCCCAATCACTGATGCCATCAGAGGAGGAGAAGGAAGCCAGTCAATCGGCAAAAATCCCGGGCGGTCGGCAATGCCTTGCAGTGCCTCTTGCTTGTAGCCTGCAGTTTCCTGGATGCAGAATGTCAGGAAACGACCAAGTCACCTGTGTTGATGATGATGATGACGCATTGCGGATCCATCGTGGTCTTTCCGCAGAATTTGCTTGCGAGCGCTTCATCACTGGACAAGGAGGAAGACTGGGGTAGTGTCAATACAGGTCCCGCCTCAAAAAGAAGAGGGCGGTGCAGAAGTCCACTGATATGATTCCCCACCAGGGTCAGCGGAAAAACCCGCTCCTCGCTTATCGCCGTCAAAAAAGGTCCCGACCTCTCAAGCCTGGGCCTTCTTTGAGCAAGCCTCTGATTCACCCAGCGATGTGAAAGCCTTTGCCGTGAACGCAAACAGTAAAAGGCAAAATCTAAGGTGTTTAACCACCACCAACATGTCTAGTCACATGCAGCGAATGCATGAGTTGAAATGGAGGGAAACACTTGGCCAAAAAAAGGCCACAAAACGATTGCCGGGCTTCCAACCACTGTCACACCTCGGTCTCCAAACCCCCTTCTCCTCCGCCACCCCCAAGCGTTCCCCAGTGCCAAGTCTCTCAGAGTCATGATCAGGGATCAAACCTCCGCTTCAGCCTCCACGGCGCCCGACTTTTCCCCCAGCACCCCCAGAGACCCATCCTAACCCTTTTTCCTTCCACCAGTTTGACAACCTGCACGCGTACAGCGGGCCCGTCTAGCAGCCAGCCTTCTGTCTTCCAGGTTTGGCAGCAGAAGAAACACTTTAACCCAAACCATCTCAAAGCCAAAAGCCTGAATGTCAGCATTGCCAGGCTTTTGGCCTTGGAAATGTTGCCTTTCCGTCTGGTGGACACAGATGGGTTCCGCCACGTCATGGCCCTTGCCTGCTCCCAATACCAGATACCGAGCAGGCATTTCTTTGCCAGAAAATCCGTCTCTGCCCTGGCCAGCCACGTGTCATCTAAAATTTCAAGCGCGTTGTCTGCATCTGTGTCCGGAAAAGTCCATCTGACCACCGACAAATGGACTAGTAAGCAGGGCCAAGGCCGCTATATCTTTGTGCCAGCTCGCTGGGTGGATGTCTCTGGTGGTGACGGTGGCTCTTAGGCTCGGCGCACACTCTTCAAACCCGCAGGGATGGTGCAGGGTTCTTTCCCCACAAGGTCCTCTGGTGGCATCACGTGCCCAGAGAAACCAGGCCGTGTTGAAATTAATCTGTCTTGGAGACCGTCCACACACAGGTCAGGAGCTGTGGACGGCTCTCCGCAACGAGACGGAGCGCTGGCTGGGTGACAAGAACCTTGTGCCAGGCAAGGTGGTGTGCGATAACGGTCAAAATCTGCTGGCCGCCCTTAAGATCGGTAGGCTGGAGCACATCCCTTGCCTGGCACATGTCATGAACCTTGTCGTCCAGAAATTTCTAAAGCGCTACCCGGGTCTGGACTGCCTGCTGAGTAAGGCTAGAGGTCTGAGTTCGCACTTCCGCCGTTCGCACCCTGCTTCGTCCCGCCTGGAATGTTGACGTGGCAACACGCTGGAATTCCACCCTCCACATGCTCCAGTGATTGTGGGAGCAGCGAAATGCCATTACGCAATACGAAGTGACACATGGCCTGACGAGCAGCGGTGCGGACATCGGGGTGTTGAGCCACCGAGAGTGGAGGCAGGTGAAAGAGCTCTGCACCATCCTTGCCAGTTTTGAAGAAGCCACCAAAATGGTCAGTGCGGACAATGCCCTTGTCAGCATGAGCCTTGTGGTGATCTTGGTTCTAGAACGATCGTTAGACACTCTGAAACATCAGGTCCCACCAGCGACGGAGGAAGAGACGGACACAGAGCCTTTCTCTCGGTCGAATCCACAAGGCCCGACAGTTTCTCAATTTTATCGGTCTTCATTAGGCAGTGGTTCAGGGTCCAGGGCTAGTGCAAGGCAGTGCCTCAGCTTTCATGGTGCATCATCTGAGGCAAGTCGGGGCTGTGATGAAGCTGTGCCGGAGGAAGCGGAGGAGGAGGAGGAGTCATCCTAGACACCGACGTTACCGACGTCCCTGCCTTGGAAAGAGGTTGGCGTGAATTTGAGGCAGAGTAGGAAGATGAGGAAGATCATTTTGCTAGTGCCCCTAGACCCAGAGGCTTGGGAAATCAAGGCTCCATCTCTCACATGAGTGCTTGGATGCTCCCTTTCCTTCAACATGATCCTCGCATTAAGGCCATCAAACTAAACAACAGTTACTGGGTGGCCCCCCTCCTGGATCCCCGGTACAAAACAAAACTCAGCACTTTCCTTCCACCCACCCAAATTGAGTGTAAAATGCAGGAAATGGAGACATCTGTTTCGTCTTCTTCACGTTCTTCAAATGTCACGGTGGAACAACGTCAGCGACGTGACAGCAGTAGAGCACCAAGTAGCCGTAGCGACAGCAACAGGCAATGTGGCAGAAGCCTAATGGGTGACCTCTGGCAATCTTTATTTACCACCTCACCAATGCATATAATGCAGGGCACACATACAACACACAGAGACCGGCTTAAGATCATGGTGCACGACTATCTGCGTCTCAACAACGATGTTTTTGGATGTGTTCCGGACCCAATCGACTCCTGGGTATCCAAAATGGATGAATGGCCCGAGCTCGCTCGCCACGCCATAGAGGTGTTGTTAAGCCTAGCAGCCAGCGTCATATCTGAGCGGACCTTCAGCACAGCAGGAGGAGTCATTACAGATAAACGCATCCGGCTTTCCACAGATAATGGGGATTGTTTGACTTTCATCAAGATGAATCAGGCATGGATCTATGATGATGTTGTGGCCCCAATTGCCGAGGTCACCAATTAGTTGCCGGTCTACTTCACATTCCATTTGAAAACTTTTTTTTAAAATTATCATTTCTTACTGCAATTTTTATTCTCAGTTCCCAAAAGTTCATTTTGCTGGTTTTGCGGTGAGAAGACTGTAAAAGACACCAAGGTTTCATGACAAAACCGTATTCCATTTACTCACTTCATCTTTAGAATTTTTCGCATTGTCAATGGTTTTGGGGTCATGTTGCTGTGAGATACAGCTATAATCATGGTCCTTTGGAACAGAAATGTGGCTTCTAAGTGGCATTTCTCCCTCACAATTTTTAACAGTGGCTGAGAAGTCATTTTTATAAATTTTTGGGTCATGCTGCTTTGAAATGCAGCAATACTACAGGTCCTATTATAAAAAAAAATGTTGTTTCTAACAGACATTTGTTCTTCACAATTGTCAAAAGTGGCTCAAGGGTCATGTTTTGAATTTTTTGGGGGCATGTTGCTGTGAAATGCAGCTATACTACAGGTCCTATTGTAAAAAATGTGGTTTCTAACAGACATTTGTTCTTCACAATTGTCAAGAGTGGCTCAAGGGTCATGGTGCTGTCAGAAACAGGAATAGGTAGGATACTGTTAATGGACACATATTGCAAAATGACTTGTTTTTGCAAGATCTTTAACAGAGCTAGCAATCCCTGTAGTGAGACAACCCATTTAATACATTTAAAAAAAAGAGAAACAAAGATGTGGTGGGATTCCATCCTATTTTAAAAATGTGTTTTCTAGAATTAAACTACTAAAAAACTGGCATGCACAAAATAGCTGATACAAATATTCCTCTGAATTGTGCAAGGGAGGTACAGGAAGACTTGAACAGATGTAGGTTACCCAGGACAGATATAGTCAATGTCCAGTGAAACTAAAATGGTGGTTGAAAGTATCCTTTTTCCGGCACTTTTTAATCTGTGGGACAGACAGGTTTAATGGTCATACTGTGGTACAGAACAGGTATAGTCAATGTCCAGTTCAACTAAAATGGTGGTTAAAAGACTCCTTTTTCCGGCACTTTTTTAATCTGGGGGTCATGCAGCTTTGGGGCTCATGCTGTGGCCCAGGACAGGGACAGTTTATGTCCAGTTCAACTAAAATGGTGGTTGAAAGACTCCTTTTTCCGGCACGTTTTAATCTGTGGGTCAGACAGGTTTAAGTGTCATGCTGCGTTCCAGGACAGGGATAGTCAATGTCCAGTTCACGTAAAATGATGGTTCAAATAATACTGCCTTCTAGCACTTTTTAATTTGTGGGTCATGCAGGTTTAAGGGTCATGCTGTGGTACAAGACAGGGATAGTGAATGGTCTGTGATTTTTTTTTTTTTTTTCTGTGGCTTTTATAACCTAAGTGTGTTGCCTAAGATGTAGCACGTATCCAGTTTCCTGTTGTGGATGTTAATTCCAGCTTCTGCAGCCCTGTTTGGGTGTAAGAATGAAGGTGTTGTTCCTCTCCCATAGACTTTAATGGTCATCAGCGATAATCTATTATCGACTATTGGAAATCGTCTTGATAATTGCCGATATCGACTATCGACCCGATGACGATAGTCGACGTAATCGCTCATCACTAGCAGGGAGGAATAGGAGAGCCTTATTGTATTGTAGAATAGTGTGCATGCAGTCACACTCCTTAGTGGTTAAGTGTCTAGAAGAACTAAAAGTACTAGATGAAAAAAAAAAAATACTAATTGAATATCATAATATCCTACTATAACCAGGCCCATGCTGGCAATCTGCCATACTGGTTGGCTGACCAGTTCTGGGCTGCTATGGTCTGAACTATACCATCTACATTACATGCCCTATATTTTGTTTATGGTGGCCCCACCAAGTGCCACTTTCAACTGTAACACTAATATACTTGAAAGCTATAGCAAAATGGAGAGGGGATACTCCCCTTCCTCAGAGGCAGTTTCTGTACAGGAAAACCTTATACGGGATCAGCAAAATCCTGCATGTAATCCATCACCCAAAACAAAAAAGGTCTATGAAGATGCAAAGCGTACTCCTGGTGCTTAGGGTAAGTTCACACGGTGGGTGCTTTAAAACTACACGCTGGCCAGTGCGTACTTCTAAAATGGTTTGGTCTGGCCACCATTCACTTTCATTTTCCCCGGTGTGTAGGCATCGGGAAGAAATTACTTTTTAGGGAAATCGGCAGGTGGTCATTGCTCTCAATGAGAGCTGTAAATTACCATAGTTGCGGGGCATATTGCAGTGAGATTGCGTGCCGAAATACAGCCTGCAAAGACGCCGTGTGAACATACGCTAACACTGAAAGGCAGGTGGCATGATTGGTCAACCTAGATAAAAGCAGACTAATGAGAATAAATAGATAAAATCCACTTTAATTCCAAAAATTTGTTAAAAAGATGCACAAAACATATATCAGGTAAGGAGAATTGGGTATTGGGGCTAATGAGCAAGAACTTCGGTGTTCGAAACGCGTAGGCCAGACCCAGGGGCGTAACTAGAGAAGCCTGGGCCCATTAGCAAGCTTTTGGATGGGGCCCACAAACATTTACCAGGACCTCTTAGGTCATGCAATTACTAGATAATACAAGGAGTGAATACCTCACCATAGATTTCACCATCATACTGCTACCAGACAAATCCCACTATACCCAGATCAACAATAGCGCTACTACATATGGACCTGATTATACTGCCAGAACACAACCACAAATTACCACCAGTGACTGAATTATACCCCTATACTATTACTGAATAAAGATCTGTATACAAAGACCTATATTACCACCATATAGTGGTATATAACAGTGTACACAAGTGCCCTACAGACTGTATATTACCACCATTGCACACAGGCTCTGCAGACTGTATATTACCACCATACAGTGACCATATAGTGGTAGACACCAGTGCACACAGGCTCTGCAGACTATATATTACCTCCATACAGTGACTATATAGTGGTAGATAGCATTGTACACAGGCTCTGCAGACTGTATATTACCACCACACAGTGATTATATAGTGGTAGACACCAGTGTACACAGGCTCTGGAGACTGTATATTACCACAATACTGTGACCATATAGTGGTAGACACCAGTGTACACAGGCTCTGCTAACATACAAGTGTTTACAGTGCAGTTACATCTTGTGACTCACAGGTGACGTTTCTCTGAGTCGTTGACTTTCCCTTTTGTTCTGCATTTGGTCCAGGTAGGCTATAGGGGGTCATATTGGCAGGCAGGGTCAGGTAGGCTGTAGGGGGGTCATATAGGTAGCAAGGCAGGGTCAGGTAGGCTATAGAGAGGTCAAGTAGGTAGCCAGGCAGGGTGAGGTAGGTAGCCAGGGTCTGGTAGGTAGTCAGGCAGGCTATTTTAACCCCTTAAGCCGAACGCCTGAAAAGTAGTTAATGACCAGAACATTTTTCTTAGTTTTTGCCTCCCTGCGTTTTAACTTTTTTATTTTTTCAATGACGCAGTTGTATGAGGCCTCGTTTTATTCGAGACAAGTTGTACTTTATGGGTCAATAGTTTAAGTTCACTTATAAATAATTGCAGTATTTTATTTTTTTTTTTACACCATTCACATTTTACACTTAATAACTTGTTCGATTAATTCTACAGGTTATTACGGTCGTGTGGATACCAAATATGTGTAGGTTTTGTTGTGTGCGTGTAATTTATGCACAATTATTTTTTTATTAAATATGTATTTTTATGTTTACACTTTTACACTTTTATGGTTTTTTTTTACTTTTTTTTTTTTACTCCCATGAAGGGAGAACTGTTTAACATTTTAAAAAAAAAAAAAAAATTACACTTAGTAGTGTATTAGCATATTCATATATGCTAATACATTCTAATCTGTGTCACTTTGACACAGGCAGTGATTAGGACAGCACAAAGTGCATCCTAGTCACTGGCTTCATACACAGACAGATCTGGGGCCACGCTAGGTCCCCAGAGCTGACTGTGCAGCCGTTCCCCGGGCTCTGTCGGGTGACCGGGTGTTCCGATCACCCGACAGAGCAGGGGAACCCTTTGATTGTGCTGCAGTAATGCACTGCCGCAATCAAAGGGTTAAAGCATCGGGTTGCGGAGGTTTCCTCCGCTCCCCGATGCTTCCAGGGGATGCTCTGGGATCAGGGCTGTGTAGTACATCCCCGATCCCAGCGCAATGTCGGCGCCGGGCGCCGCAAACCCCGATGTTTGCATCGACATCTAAAGACGTAGCTGCAGCCGAACGACCCGCACCAGCCGATGTCTAAAGTCGGCGGGCGGTCGTTATCGGGTTAATGTTAAAAAAATAAGAAATACATTACTCAACTGTGCCACGCTCCCGTGATACGATCAGCTCCCGGCCAGCCAGTCTCCGTGCTTGGCACAGGCGGTGCAATATGACGTCATCGCGTCGCCCACGTCAGCACTGTGGGCCGCCGCTTGGTAGCAGATGAGCAGAGCATCGGAGGCGCACCACTCTGCTAACTCCGGACGGTCCAGCCTTTGAACGCTCGGGTCAGAGGGCCCGGGCGTTCAGAAGCAGCATGCGCCAGGCCCCGCAGCTCCGCGTCCCACGGCAATGAACTGGTATGTTCGTTGTCAGCGGGCGCAGGAGCAGAACTACCAGGGTAGCGGACGTAGTAGCAGCTGCCCCAGGGCCCAGGTTCGCTAAGTTATGCCCCTGGCCAGACCTCTCCTTTGTCTCACCTATTGCCTTATACCCAATGCTCTTTACCCGATGTATGGTCTGTGCATGTTTTTAACCAATTTTTGGAATTAAAGTGGATTTTATCTATTCATCATTACAAGTGGATGCATTTGTTCTACGTTTAGAGTTTGCTGTTGCCCTGTTGCCATGCATCGTATCAGTGAGCTGCACTATTTATCTTTTGCAACTAATGAGAATAAACGTGACTAGCTAAGGGTGCTTTCACACGCACCTGCATTTTTGATGCATTTTTCGGATGCGTTTTTTGTGCAGGAAGGCACATCAATTAATGCACAATAAAACGCATCAAAAGCACACCAAAAAAACCCACTGTGTAAAATCCCCCTCATGGCACACCTGATTAAAATCCATGCCAAGTGTAAGCCAATAAAATCCATATGTAATGAACCAAACAAAATCATACACCTCAACTTTCAAGGAATAGCAGATGTGCTGAATGTGCATTCTGAAGACTTACTGACGGATACAGAAAAAAAAGACCCTTTTTAACCCATTGTTGATCCCTCAATTAACTAAAGAGCCCCAATTTCTTTCAGAGGAACCATTCACGGTGGAAAATGTTCAATCTGTAATTAAAACTTCATTCAATAACAAATCACCAGGTCCTGATGCCTTTGGGAAGAATATTCTAAACTATTGCTCCTCAAGTTAACCCTTAGGGGATGTTCCGTTGTTTGTTAGATGCATGTTTGGACCCAAACACGCATCTAACAATGTGCACTGTGTTTTACATGCGTCTTTCGGATCCGTTCAAAGAACGGACATGTCAATTCTTGACCCGTTTGACACAGAAGACACCCTATTTAAAACTATATTTCTGCTGCAGCAAAAACACATCCAAACACGCAGCACACTTTTTTCGGATCCGGAAAACGTATTCAAAACGCTGTGTGAACATACCCTTACTCTAGCCTTTACGATGAAATATACCATAGTGGTAGCCTTGTGGATTTGTTCATGGATTCCAGAACCATTCTGTTATCCAACCCCAGGATAGACCTTTCACTGCCACAATCATACCGACAGATAGCACTTTTAAACAGTGATTACAAAATTATGACAAAAATCCTATCGACCCCAAATATCCAACCAAAATAACATATTTAATTTGTCTCTGGATTCGCTCCTGTGTTATATTCAAACCTTTGCACAAATTAGCAATTCATGTCCCAATCCGTGTCTGTCAAGGCATTCCCCGACAACGTTCTATTGGCATTTCAAAACTTTAAGGGTGCTTTTTTGTTGCGGGTTTTTTTTTTTTTGCGTTTTTTTTTCTGCAAAAAATGCACTGTGTGAAAGCAGCCTTAAGATACCCGAACGAACATATTGTATAAAATCTAAGAGATTGGATGCCTCCAAAACCCAAAGTATGTGTGGGGAATGAAAAATGCAGGAATAATTCCACCATTGTTTTGTGGATCTTTGCGTGCTGTAAAAGTAAAAAGTGATCTTTATTATGTCAGTATAATTGAAGTGAGACAACATTTACATAGTATTTGTTAGGTTAGTAACTTTAAAAAAATTATTTGTTCTTTTTAATTCCTTCCGACAGCCTTAACATTGTTTCCATTGATGCATTAATGTAACAGTTATGGTTTTCTCTGAGCTATAGTGTTTTTGGTTTGGGTGGTTTTTTTGGGGGGTGGGAGGTTTGGACCATTTTGAGATATGCACATATAACATTGGAGATATATATAGCAGTGATTCAAATGGAGGTTTTGCTAATCATTCTTATGGTTTGTTTTTCACAATATGAATACTTTTTAAAAAAAAAATTCTTTCTATTCATTTGACAGATTTTTATATTTGAACTAGCAACAGCCAAAGCATCATGGCGGTCGAAATGTTCAATAAGAAGGCATTTTCTTCAATATATCATGACAACATTATCCCAGCCTCCAATGAAATTTTCAATCTGATTTTATCCTATGTAAAAGGCAAAGTAAGTATAATCAAAAGTTTTTTCAAGTCTATGTATATGTAGACAGTACTTTTGCTAGAAATTGCTAAACAGAGTTACTATTCTAAGGGTCTTCACCTATTAAATCCAACATTGCAAGGACTGATATTTCTGAAAATTATTCTCTTCCCATCTGAGGCTCGGTAAGGTAGTGTCACTGCAATTTACAAATTAACAACTCGGGACCTGCAGCATGTGGATTAAAAGCAAGATTACATTTATTACTAGCTAAGAAACTCAACATGGCATTTGTTAAATACGTATTTGGGCGTGTTTTACACACTGAAAAACGCACCCTAATACGTATTTAACAATGTTCGTGTGATTAGATTAATTGCAATGTAAAAGAGGTATTGTCATTTAGATGATGTGTGTTTTACATATGTTTTTGCATTGGGTTAAACGGATGCGTTCAAAGAATTGACATGCCAACTCTTGATCCGTTTAACACATTAAAAAGGCATTAGACACCACTGGAATATATCTCTGCAGTCTAGAAAACGTATCCAAATACGTACCAAACTTTGTTACGTTTTTGGATGCAATTTATTTTACGTATTGCAAAAAATATATCAAAGATGCCGTCTGCACATACCCGAACAGCTTCTGCGTGAAGTTCAGCCCATAGCTAATTTAACACAATTTTTATACCGTCACATAAGATAAGAATCAAAAAAGTGGATGATTTTTGCTATAGGAAATTAACTCCTTAACGACCGCCCACCTGCCGACTTTAGACGTCGGCTGTTGCGGGTCTTTCGTCTGCAGCAACGTCTTTAGATCGGAGTTTGCGGCTCTCGGCGTCGCAGCTTTGCTACACAGTCCTGATCCCAGAGCATCTCCTGGTAGCACCGCAGCACAATCAAAGGGTTTCCCCTGCTCTGTCGGGTGATCGGAACATCCGGTCACCCAACAGAGCTCGGGGAACGGCTGCACAGTCAGCCCTGGGGACCTAAAGTAACCCCAGGACTGTCTGTGTATGAAGCCAGTGACCAGGACACACTGTGTGCTGTCCAGATCACTGCTTGTGTCAAAGTGACACAGATTAGAATGTATTAGTATATATGAATATGCTAATAGATTACTAAGTGTTAAAAAAAAAAAAAAAATTGTAAAACAGTTCTCCCTTCGGGGGATTTTAAAAAAAAGTTACAAAAAAAAAAAAAAAAAGTGTAAAAAAAAAATGAATACAAAAAATAATAAAATATAAAATAAAAATAAATATTTAATAAAAAATGTATGTGCATATATTACACACACAAAAAACCTACACATATTAGGTATCCACACGACCGTAATAAATTAGAATTAATCTAACAAGTTACTAAGTGTGAAATGTGAATGGTGTAAAAAAATGTAAAAAAAAACAATTCTTTTTTTTTTTTTAAAAATAAGAAAAATTCTGCAATTATTTATAAGCGAATTTAAACTATTCCCTCAAAGTACAACTTGTCTTAAATAAAACGAGGCCTCATCCAACTGCTTCATTGAAAAAACAAAAAAGTTACAACTGTTGAAACGCAAGGAGGCAAAAACGAAAAAAATGTTCTGGTCATTAACTACTTTTCAGGTGTTCGGCTTAAGGGGTTAAGGGAGTGGATAGCTAGCAATTTCCATCCTTGGATGTGGTTATGCAAGCTCTGATGAGTATCTTTTATTAACTTGAATCTTCAGAAAGAGTATTTACGGCACTCACCCAACTTCTTCTGCAAAAATCCTTTTATTGGAACATAAAATCAGGGAATCGGCACATTTTACAAACACAGCCTATACGTCTCTGTAGTCCTATATAGTGTATAGAACAGTGTCCATTTAATGCAGACGGGTGGTGCTCAGTAAAAAAGAAAGTAGCACAATTGAAATTTCAATCTTCAGAAAGAGTATTTACGGCACTCGCCCAACTTCTTCTGCAAAAATCCTTTTATTGGAACATAAAATCAGGGAATCGGCACATTTTACAAACACAGCCTATACGTCTCTGTAGTCCTATATAGTGTATAGAACAGTGTCCATTTAATGCAGACGGGTGGTGCTCAGTAAAAAAGAAAGTCGCACAATTGAAATTTCAATCTTCAGAAAGAGTATTTACGGCACTCACCCAACTTCTTCTGCAAAAATCCTTTTATTGGAACATAAAATCAGGGAATCGGCACATTTTACAAACACAGCCTATACGTCTCTGTAGTCCTACAGTATATAGTGTATAGAACAGTGTCCATTTAATGCAGACGGGTGGTGCTCAGTCTGGGTGGTGCTCGTTTTCTCTTTTGAATGGACTTTTATTAACTTGGACCTCACTCCTGCACATTCTTGCTTAAAATAGACCAGATTCTTATCTACAAGCAAAAAGTCAAACCACAATTCTTATGCACGTTTTAATTCTTTAAATATCAGCTTTTAAGGCTCTTTATATTAATAAGCATTTATCCCAACATTCCCCTCTTTTTATCAATATAATGAATGCATCTGAAAACTTAAAATACCCTGCTTCCTAAATTCAAGATTTTGCAGGCATCATCATACAACAGAATCACATGATTATTCTTTAATCTCAACACCGACTGCAGGATACATGCTCTTAGTGACTGAAATATCTGTTTTTGGATAAAACCTCGGATGTATGGAATACAGCAACATCCGGGTTACCAGTATGGCTGCTACAACGAAAATTAATATCAGAAATGATGTCACCAATCCCCTTCATCTCCCACACAATTTTTCCAAGAAGTTTGTGAAAGGATCATTAATGGCAGAAAATTCTGGTATTAATGATCCAAGTCTTCAGATAGAGCTGTCAATCCCTCAAGTGCTCTACTTATGCTTCCATCAGAAGAGGTATTACTGGGAATAGAAGTACAGCAGTATGTACCAAACATACCCCTCCTTTTTCAGCTAACAACATATCAAGTGCCATTCTATTTTGCCATGTCTTTTGGCGTAGCTGCAGATACCGGGGTTTGCGGCACCCGGTGTCACAGCAGCGCTGAGAGCTGGGCTGTACTTCAAAGTCCTGTTCCAGCGCAGCTCCTGCAAGTGCTGGGGAGCAGGAGAATCCTCTGCTCCCCAGCGCTTAATCCTTTGGTTGCCACGGTTTGTTAAAACATAAAAAGTGTATAAAATAAATAAATATTTAATAAAAAATAATTGTGCATACATTATACAATTTAAAAAAAAACTATACATATTAGGTATGCACACAACCATAATAACCTGTAGAATTAATCTAACAAGTTATTAAGTGAATGGTACAAAAAATAATAAAAAATTCTGCAATAATTTATAAGTGAACTTAAACTATTCCCCCAAAAAGTACAACTTGTCCCGAATTAAGTGAGGCCTCATATAACTGCGTCATTGAAAAGATAAAGTTATGACTGTTGAAATGCAAGGAGGCAAAAACTAAAAAAAAAGTGCTAGTCATGAAGTACTTTTCAGGCGTTCAGCTTAAGGGGTTTATGATAGAACCTTGCTGGCTGCAGCTTTTCGGCTGCAGCATTAGCCTTACATAAAAAGGGCGACATCTATGAATTCTCATGCGCCGTTTTTGTAACTTGGTGCTGACACACTAGTTCTAAATTAATATAGAGAAGTGTATAATATGACTGTATGAAAAGTGTTATGCACCAGACTTTGCATGGCAGTTTTGCACTGAACTTTGGCCCATTAAAATGTGTCATCAGACGAACATTGCGGCAAATTTGGCCATATGCCTGTTCATACACCTACAGAACTTGCAATATATGGCAAAAAAAATGCAAAGGCGAATTCATAGATGTTACCCTATGTTTTTTTAATTATCAGTCAGGGCAACTAACTCAGTAGCTTGGGCTGAAAAAATAGTTTAGAAGAGTCCCATACATTAAAGGGGTTTTGCCAGGACGTGCCTTATCTGCTAAGAAGCAAAAGTAAACAGCCACGCTGAGCTGATAGAGAGAGACTGCCAGAGCACAGATCCGTGCATAAGGGATCGTGTGAAATGTTCACTCAAATAATCACACTACAACTAGTGGATTCTGTATACAAAAGACAACATATTTCTCCCCAGCCCCATGAAAGCTTCTTCACACTCCCTCTCATCAGATAAGAAGTGTGATCTGCGCAAGCCCAGCCAGCAGCTCCTTTCACTCTGCCTGGTCGTATCTAATGCAAGCTTTTAAGTAACTAAGGGCAGGTAAGGCAGCCTGTAGCTCTCTCAGGCTGCAATTTTTGTAATCACATATATTTAGAAAAGTGATTAAATACCCATTTTGGAGGATCCCACGTCAACATTACATTGTGACAAAACCCCTTTAAGATTTTGTCCCAAGTAACAGCTGCAAATTCAAGGCATTAGTTGTATCACATGTTTTCTTACTTCAGTCACCTACAATCATGGTTACTTTGCTGTTTTGGGTATGGGACATTCTTCAGCATATGGGCATTATCCTTTTCTACGGGCAAAAGTGTAGATGGATTTTGTGTTGTGCATCTCTCCACGATAAGTCATAGTTATGATAACCAAAAGGTCATATCAGAAAGACATCTTCACTAAAAACAATAAATCAGTAGCAATATTGCTACTACAACATGTGAAATTTTAAACAAGTCTGTCATTATTACACACGTAAATGCACTTAACATTGCCCCCTTTTTCTGTTTCACAGTCCATTATGGTCGGAATTTTCTATGCAACTTGCTATTTCTCTAGTCATGCTGTGTAGTCACTCTGTCCACCTGTCTTGTTTCCTGCATTCTCTGGCAAAATGTCCACTCTTTCCACATTGATAACATTCCTATCTGTTCCATTACCACGGACGCTTCTTTCCTCATCCAGCTCTCTTTTTATTATGGATGTAAGCCATCCATTTTTGTATAGCTGCCGATCAGACCACCTTCATACATTATGGGCAACATGTATGTATTTTGGTTCCCAGACGACAATTTTTTTGTGCGCACTGGTAGTGTAGAATGTGCATGGATTTATGATCCTGTTCAATGGAGGGTCATAGATTAAGTGCTTTCTAGCTCCAAAAGGGTATGTTCACACATCATTTTTGGATCCGTGTTGGATCTGAAAATTGGATCCAAAAGCGCTGCAGCAATTGGATCTAAAACAGATCCAACACATATCCAAACACGCAGCTGCGTGTTTGGATACGTGGTGGATGCAGCAGGATTGTACCCTATAGTTTAAAATAGGTCTCCTGCTGTGTCTTTAGGACTAAGAATTGACATGAAATACTACAAATTCTATATGAACAGAGGATTTATACCAATATATCACGCAAAAAAATAATCCGTTAAAAAAAAACTTTACTAGTTTTTTTTTTAAAAATATAAATATTAAACCCCCTATATACTACCCCACATCCCTGATGAACAGCATACTGTCACTATCTGCCATTTTGGATAATCGCCCCGTAAGAGCGGCCCCGCTTTAAGACAGACAAATCCTCTGCGTTATAACCCCTTTAAAATCCCAGTACCCCCGACGCGTTTCCCCATACAATTTGGGTTTTCACAGGGGATTCAAAATTCTTTTATGGGGAAAAAAGAATACCATTTTCAACACATATACTACAACACTGTATTCCCTTTCAAATTAGATGAATGGACTGATTTTAGTTTAAAGTGCTGCCAGGTAAAATGAGAAAACTCCCGCAGCACTCTAGTACGTTTGGCCCCCCAAGATAAGAGGGATACAGACAAGTTTGTCTTCCCTCCCTTTTTATGTCTTAAGGCCCCCAAAAAGTAAATATTAAGTCCCCTGTTTGCAAATGATAAAAAATATTATATACCATTTTTCCAGGTTCCTGAGTATAGTGCATATTTTCCGCTCATGGTTTTTCCGGCGTTCCGGATATTCAATGCGCATGTCCGGAATTTAAAATAACTGTCGTTTCCCGGTTAACTCACCGGAAACGAAGCGCGCTTATGCGAAACCGCCCAAACCCGCGGGCCCGGCTTTAAAAAACAATCCCATGCGCAGTCAGGGGGGAACATAATGTCATATCTACTCCAAAACTCCTGGAATCGAGCCATACCCACAAATAAGGTTGCGTAGGGTTTAAATTACCTTAACCACATATGCAACTAACTGCCTGTTCCCCTTTGGGCAGATGTCTTTTCCAACCTCCTCATCTGCCATATATTTGATAATACACGATAAGGTAGCGGGCATCTTAATTGATTTTCCCAGAGTAAAATTATTTTGCAAACACATGAAAATTTTCACGGGGTTAAAACAAGGCCAAAAGAAAATTTGGGGTACAAATTTATTGTCCCAGCTGACATGGGTTTCAGGGGTGAAATAATCAATGAATATGATAAAAAATTAAAAAAAAAGATGATAAAGTTCTTGGTCAGACTTTTAAAAAACAATGTGGTCCTCTGGGGGGATGCGAACAGAGAAAAACAATGCGCAGGCCCCCAAAAATAAGGGCCCTTTTAAAAACAAAAAAATTGAAAGTCCATTTGGCCCTTTGGTTTAACAGAATCCATACGGAATCATTGGGCCTCCTTGCACAGATTTGTTTCCCTTCCCCCCCTTGGGGATGGTCTCACAACTCCAGAATCAAAAAGGCAGAGATTCCCCTTCACCATTATGATTTCCCCACATGTGAGCTATGGCTGTTCTTTTATTTTGTTATCCCCCCCGATGTTTACCCACCCCTTTTTTTAAAAATTCTCCCTTTTTTTTCCCCAAAGTAATTATGGGAGGGGCATGTACAATATAAACTACTCCTTCTGTGTTTTCAAATTTGGGAAAATACGGAATAAAAAACTGTTTTCCATTTGAGGCCTTGTGAAAGATTTTGTTTTTTTGTAATTTTGGGGCAAAGGCTACACTCCTGCCCCCATTTGAACATACCCTGGTAATCTTGCTCTGTATCCCTCTTATCTTGGGTGCCAGCGTCTAAGGTGCTGCGGGGGTTAGTCTTTTCCTGGCAGCACTTAAGCAAGTATCAGCCTTCCTAATTTGAAAGGGAAGTACTGTGTTTTAGATATGTGTTTATTAGGTTTTTTTTTCCCAGTAAAAGAAAAATTTTTAATCCCTGATGAACCCTAAAATTGTATGGGGGAACGCGTCGGGTAGGGGATTTAAAGGTTCTTACAGCATGTAGTGTATTGTCGTCATTAAAGAGGCGCCGCTCTTTATTTTGGGGCGATTACTCCCCTGGGGATAGGTCAGTAGCTGTATCATCTAGGTATGTATGGTGTATATAGGGGGTTTTGATATTTTATTTTTAAAAAAAAACTTGTAAAAGTTATGTTTTAAACAGGGATTTTTTTTGCAGTGAATCTGAATTGACATGTCCTTTTTTTGAAAGGATCCCCAAAGAGCAGTGAGACACGCGTTGGGGATCACTTGTTTGTGAAAGCCCCTGCTGTTTCTAAAAAAGCAATTTTAAAAACTATTGCTATTTATTCGTTCGTTTTGGGCCCAAAAGATGGATCCCCAAAAAGATCGAAAAGCGTATGTTACACGCAGTAAAACACGCCGTGTGAACACACCCTAAAGAACAGGGCTGCGCCCGTTTTTAGGCTGAAATGAGGCCAGGCTACTGGCGCAGCCCTGTACATACATGTCACCCTAAGTATTTTATAACCAACACCTTAATCTCTACACCACTGTCCCAACCACACTTTAAACACTGAACTATGTTGTGCCTATTCTTTCTGGCTGTGGACTGGTTAAACCCTAGAACATGTAACTCATAAATTTACCCAATACGGAAATTTGAAATTAGTTATGGTCATTGCTTGGGCCAACTCATACCACATTCACATTATGGTTTGGTTGTATTCATATTTATGGTTTAGCCATTCTTCAAAATTACGAATCAATTCATAACATTCAAGCTCACTCAAAGTTCCATCAGCATCTGCTCCCAATCTGTCCAAAATCTGTTTGAAGTCTTTGGTGGCCCACAAACCCTTTACACTACATACAATATTTATAGCAGCGAGACCTGTCCCTATCCTGTTTTCAGTGGTACTTTTATGCTGTATAGTCCACATCTTTTGGATGATTTATTAGACCTACTTACCCAAGCACTAACACGCTGGGTGGGCTATAGCCTTATTTAGTGCTATTTTTACCAGTGGTGCTGTGAACACACCTTAAGACAGCACTTCCACTGGCACGAACCCACTGGTGTTAAAGGGGTTGTCTCATCTCAAAGTTTCATAGCATGCATGAATGAAATAATGCTACTTTGCTCTGTCACTTCCTGGTCAAGCTGTCTGTAATTAGCATATGAGCTCTGCGTATTCAGACTTCTGCTAATTAGATAAATCTCATGCTGTCAGGACCAGGAAGCTTCTGAGTTAAAGTAAACAGCAGTAATTACTGGCTTTTATCTGAAAGATCAGATAACAAACAAGCTTTCACTGCCCGGAGTTCTGTGATGCGCGACCTGTGTGATGACGTCACTTCCTGCTATCATATAGAACAAACAGCAGGGGCGAAGGAGTACACAGGTTGGTCACTTGGGGAACCAGAGAGAGCACAGAAGGTGATAAAATCGCTTGTAGCTCCTTAACAAAAAAAAAATGAGCAAAGCAATATATTTGGAAAACATCTTTATTTAGTGTTCCCAACATGTTGAAAGCTTATCTTTGTAGCGAGAGAACCCCTTTAATGCTACACACAGAGTAAACCACATACTTTCTTTAGGAGATCATGCTGGGAATTCTTTGAATCACTCTAGTTCTTTCTGAGGCAAAGGAAGCACCGGAACACTGCAATCAGAAAGCTTACCACAATTAATGAGAACTTGACTAGATTTGTTCTATTAACTATAATATTTTTCCCTTTAAAGAATCAACCAACGCATAAACAGTGAAACTTACACAATAAGTCAGTCAGTGTAAAACATAGATTAATATCTATAAATCAATGCCCTTGTCGTCCCTTAAATTTGGTAAATTGTTGATTGAATATTCTATATCATTAACTGTTTTCGGTATGTACAATTCATTGTATCTTATCCCACTGCTCATACAGTCTATGAGGAAGTAACACTGCGTGTACTGTTATTCTCTTATAACATTTAATTGTGGCTAATAAACGGTGTTGGGAATAATTTCCAAGGGTACTTTGGCCTATAACCAAGAGTTCCACTGATCACCATGGGTAATTAACCAGGGTTACTGGACAGATACAGAGGACATCCCATTTGTAATTTTTCTCTCATTAATTCTCAAAATATTATATCCTCTTTTCTGATCTTTAAATGTTCTGTACGCAATATTCAAAGTAAAAAAAATTCTACAAAGTAAACACAATATCACCAGTTTTGACTCGGATCACTTGCCACATAACAGCCCATGGTATGTTCAGGATAAAGTCTCTTTTCAACACTCTTCTTTCAGGGGAACTTCCTGTATCAATTTTTCCACGGGATTTAAATTGTGTGTCCGATGAAACCCCTTTAACCGTAAGGTTTTTCCTTTTTGGGTTAAATTTTTTCAAATCGAAATTTTCTTTACATGGCAACAGCCTAAATTGTATAATTAAACTGGAGAAAAAAAGAGCCGAAAGGAAAATTTTCCGTTATTTGAAACGCTTTTAATAATAAAGGTAAAAGTTACATTAGTGATGAGGTTTTGGCGTCAACTATGTTTTGGGAACGTAGTGGGATATCGTCAATTTTTAAATGGGTTATTTTGATAAAAATTATCGCTGTTTGGCCCATTAAAGTTTTATGGGAGGGGAAAACAACGCCTTTTTTTCTTACCCCCAAACGGGGTGGGGGAAGCGGGAAATTTAAACATCCAAAAACAGTAAAACTGGATACGTGCTACATTTTGGGCCAACAAAATTTAGGCAACAAGAGTCACGGGAAAAAAACTCAGACCTTTCACTACCCCTGTCTTGTACACAGAAAGCCCCCTTCCCCCTGAAATGCCCCCCACAAATTAAAAAGTGCCAGAAGGCAGTTGATTTGAACCATCATTTTTACTTGCCCCCCGGAGGGTTGACATCCCTGCCCCTGGAACGAAGCTTGACCCCTAAACCTGTCGGGACCCAAAGTTTAAAAAAAGTCCCCCGAAAAAGGAGTCTTTAAAACCCCACCTTTTTAGGAGGAATCCCCCCACGTTTTTGGGTTTCCCTCTGTTTTTTAAATTGAAATTAAAAATGGGGTTTTTCTAGGGGGGGGGGGGAAATTTCCCGCTTTGTTAAAGATCTTGCAAAAAAAGTATTTTGAAATTGGGGTTTTCCTTTAAAAGGGTTTTCCTACCTTTTTCCTTTTTTTTAAAAAGAAACCATCACCCTTGACCCACTCTTGACAATTGGGGAAGAACAAATGTTGTTAAAAAACCACTTTTTTTTTTAAAATTGGTTCTTTAGTATTCCCTGAAATTTCACATCACCCAGCCCCAAAAAATTTATAAAAAATGACTTCTCACCCACGTTAAAAATTGTGAGGGAAAAAATGCCACTTAAAGCCACTTTTCTTTTTCCAACCCCATATTATAGCGTATCTCCCCACCCCCTTTGAACCCCAAAAACCATTGACAATGCAAAAAATTCTAAAGAAAAAAGTGAGTAAAGGGGAATCCGGTTTTGTCAAAAACCCTTGGTGTCTTTTACCCCCAAAAACCAGCAAAATGTTCTTCTGGGAACGGAGAAAAAAAAAGGGCAGTAAGAAATGATCTTTTAAAAAAAAAAAAAATTTTTTTAAAAGGGGACCTTTTCTTTTGGAAAGGGAATGTGAAGTAAAACCGGAAAACTAATCGGTGACCTGGGCAATTGGGGCCACAACAAAAATCAGAGTCCTTTCCTGATTATCTTGATGAAAAAAAAACCCGATCCAAAATTATCTGTGGAAACCCGGTTTCGTTTTTCTGTAATGACTCCTCCAGTGTGTGAAGGTCCATCCGAAAAAGACGCGGCTGCTGGGGGGGGAAAACCCACCAATTAGGGCGTGGGCGAGCGAGCTCGGGCCTTTTCACCAAATTTTGGATCCCCCAGAAGTAAATTTTGGGTCCGGAAAAAATCCAAAAACATCAGTGTTGAGACGCAGAAAAGTGTACACCATGATTTAAGGGTCTCCTGTGTGTTGTATGTTTTGCCCGGGCATTACATGCGCGGGTAGGGGGTTTTAAAAAAAAAAGGATTGCCGAGTTTTACCCATTAGGCTTCTGCCCCCAAACCCTTTGTTGCTGCTCCCGCTACGGCATTTTGGAAAACCCCTCGCTATCAGGGTTCGGGGCGTTGTTCCACTGTGCCCTTTTGAAGAACGTGAAGCAGATGAACAGATATCCCCAGTTGATCTTTTCACAGGGGCTTAAATTTCCTCATTTTACTCTCTTTTTGGGGTGGGTGGAAGGAAAGTCAAGATTTTGCTTTTTTTCCCGGGGATCAAGGAGGGTGGAAAAATAGAAACCCTTGTTGTTCATTTTTTGATGAAATTTCGGGGATCTTTGGTTTGGGGAAATGGAGAAACCCCAAAAGCCTCATGTAGAGAGAGGCCTTGTTTTTCCCAAAGTCTCTTTTTTCGAGGGGCCCAAAAAGCAAACTGATCATCTTTTCCTCCCCCCCAAAAATTCATGCCCCCCTTTTTCCCAAGGGGGGCCCGTGGGTTAAGGGGGGGTTTGCCCAAAAAAATACCTCATCCTCCCCCAAAACCGTTTTTCCTCCGGCACAGTTTTCAAACAACCCCTGACTTGCCTTAAAAAGTTTTGATAAAAAACCTGAAAAAAAAGCCCTTGAGGGCCGCCGCCTTGCACTAGCCCGGGCCCCCCCCAAAACCATGCCTAATAAAGGGGAACCGAAAAAAATTGTAAAAACTGTGGGGCCCTTCTGGTTTTCAAGGGAGCGAAAGTCTCCATGTCCGCATCTGTGTCTGTCCCCCTCTCCGTCGCTGGTGGGACCTGAGTTTCAGAGGGGCCCAAAACGATTCGTTCCAGAACAAAGTTTAAACCACAATTCATGCGGGAAAAGGGGGCCTTGTCCGCCCCTAAACCATTTTTTTGGCTTCTTAAAACGGGGCAAGGATGGTGCAGAGCTTTTTTCCCCTCCCCTCCCCCCTCCCCGGTGGCTCAAACAACCCCCGGGCTGCACACTGCTTGTCAGGCCATGTGTCACTTCGTACTGCGTAAAGGGGTTTCGCTGCTGCCAAAAATCACTGGAAACATGTGGGGGTGGAAAATTTCCGCGTGGTTTCCCCGCAACAATGAGACTGTTGACCCGGGGAAAGGGCCCAGTGACCTGCAACGCAGCCCGGCGGGCAAGCAGGGGGCGAACGGCAGAAGTGTTTTTTTAGCTCAGACCGCTAGCCTTCCCCAGCAGGCAGTCCCGACCCCGGGTTTGCGCCCTTTTGAAAAATTTTTGGACGACAAGGGTTTAAAACATGTGCCCGGCAAGGGGGTGTTCTCCAGCCCACCGATCTTAAGGGGAGCCACAGATTTTGCCCCTTATTGCCACCCCCTTCCCGGCCCCAAGGTTTCGTGTCACCCCGCCAGCGTCGGTCTCGTTGGGCAAAAAGCCCCCCACAGCTCCTGAACCCGTGTGTTTAAAGGGCTCCAAAAAAGATTAATTTTAACACGGCCCGGTTTTTTAAAGGGCACGTGATGCCACCAGAGAACCCTTGGGGGGGAAAAAAACCCCCACCAAAATTTCCCCGCGGTTCTGAAGAGCGTGCGCCGAGGCCCCGAGAGCCCCGCACCACCAAAAGGGCCAAAACCACCCACTCACCCCTGAGCTGTTTAAAAGATTAGCGGCCTTGGCCGGGTTTTCCCAGTCCCTGTGTCGGTTGTCAGATGGACTTTGCCCTGGGCACAGAAAGAAAACAACCCGCGCCCTTTTGGGGGAAAAAAGAAGTTTGGGGGCTGGCCAGGGGAGTGATTGGGTTTTTTTGGGAAAAAGAAATGCCCGCCTTTAAGCATCTGTTATTGGAGGAAAAGGGAAGGGCCCTGATGGGCGGAAAAACCCTCTGTGTCCAACCCGACGGGAAAGGGGAACATTTCCAAAGGCCAAAAAACCAAAAAATTCGGGCATTCAGGGTTTTTTTGGTTTTGGGTTTTAAAATGTTTTTTCTGTCCCAAACCTGGTAGACAAAAGGGTGGGCCGCTTGACTGGGCCCCTGACCCGGGGTGAAGGGCATCAAAAATGGTGGGAAGTAGAAAACGGTTTTTTTGGGTGGGTCTCTGGGGTTTCTGGTGGTTAAAACCGGGGGACGAGGAGGCTGAAGCCCGGGGCTGATCCTTTTATCAGACTCTGAGAGACAGGGAGCTTTAGGAACGATTGGTGGGGGCGGAGGAGGAGGGGGGCGGAACAGAGGGTTTTTGACAAATGGGTTTGGGGAAAAACCCCGGGATTGGGGTGGCCTTTTTTTGCCCAAATGTTGCCTCCATTTAAAACTCATTCCCTTGCTTTAAATTTTTAGACATTTTGGGGGTGGTTAACCCCCTAAAAAGGGTTTTTGCCCCCTTTCTTAAAAAGTTTACGGGGATAGGCGGGAATAAAAATTTGCTGGGTGAAACAAGGCTTGGTCCCAAAAAAAGGGGCCCCGGGTTTTTAGAGGGCCTTTGGGCCCTTTTTTACGGCGATAAGCGGGAGCGGGGGTTTTCCTACCGTGGCTGGCGGGGAAAATTATAAACGGAAATTCTGCGACCGGCCCCCTCCCTTTTTTGTGGCGGGACCCGTTTGAAAACTACCCCTTTGTCTTCCTCCCGTCATGAAAAAGCGCTTTGCCCAAACAAATTTTTTGCTGAAAAGAAACCCGTTTTGGAAACCGCAATTCGTCATCATCTCATCATCATCAACACAGGTGACTTGGTGTCCCAATTCTGCCCTTTCCCAAAACTGTGGGGTACAAAACAACAGGCACTGCAAGGGTTCCTCCTCGGGTGGCAAAACAGTAACTGGGTCAGAGCAGGACAAAAAAATCCCTTTGGCCCCCTTGATCTTTTTTAAAATGCTTTCTGACCCCCAAACCCCATTTTGTCTATCCAAAAAGGGCTTCAGGGAAAAAAGGGTTATCCACCCGTTGGGGGGTACACGAGTTGAAAATTTTGGGGTGCCTTCGCTTCATGTTGGACGGGTGCCCGGGGACGACATTTTGGCCGTGACTGGGGGAAATAGGAAATAAGACTGCTGGTGCCGGTTGCCCTTAAACCATTTAAAAACAAATTTCATCTGTTCGTTATTTAGTTTTACAGGGCCCGACCCAAAAGATTTACCCGGCCTGAAGGTTTTCCCGCAAACCCACGATCCCTGGATGCCCTGTTATCGCCATTACTGGAAAGGGGGCATTTTTTCGTACCCCACCCCCCGTCCCCACATCCCTTTGGCCCTTTTTTTACCCCCTGCATTTTTCCCCCCTGTTCAGAAAGATAAAAAATTTTAGAAGGGGATGGGGAAAAGTTTTTGAAGTTTTTTTATTTAAAAAACGGCAAAAAAACCCAGCCCATTCTTAAAATCCCTTAATTTCCCCATAGCCCAAATAAAGGAAAATTTGAAACTGAAATGGGTTTTTGCGGGTAAAAAGTTAAATGCGGTCTGGTGGAAAACCCTTAAGGGCAAAAAAAAAAAGTGTTCTTCCTTCAGTCCCAGGAATTTAACAACTGCCCAGTAGGATAGGAATTTAATTTGTTTTCAACAAACTATTAAACCCGTGCGCCAAAAAAAAATTCAACCCAGCGCAAAAAAAATATTTAAAAGATTTAAGGATGAGAAATTGCATTTTTTGCAGCAATTTACAAACGAGAACATTGCTGAAATTTTCGGAAACGTTGGGAAAATTTTAAAAAAAAACCCCAGGGCCACACCATGGGGCAAAAAAATATTTAAAAAAATTAAAACGGATAACAAAAGGTGGTTTTTGCACCCAAAATACACCCCGGCGGTGGGGCTAGCAAGTTCTGGGATCCTATTGGATACAAAATGGGGTCTTTTGAAAAAAAAACTGGGGTGCGCCAAAGTGAAAAACAAAGGGAAATTAAATTGGTACTGGTTTTAAAAATAGGGGGGTCTTTGCACCTATAAAAAAAACCCGCAAAATTTCTAGAAATTTCCCGTATGGTAAATTCCATAAAAAAGATTGGTCTTTTTAAAAAAAAAAATTTGGGCCCCGCCAAAATGAAACCAAAAACCCAACTAAAAAAGTTAAGGGTTTTAAAAAAATGTGGTTTTTTACCTATAAATACACCTTGGGGCAGAAAAGTTCGTATCCTTTTTGTAAGAACAAAGTGGGTTTTGAACAAAATGGCTGGCCAAAGTAAAAAAAAAAAATAAATTAAAACGTGGAAAAAGATAAAAGGTGAGTTTTGCACTTAAACAAAAAAACCCCCCAGTTTTCTAAAAAAAGAATGTACAAAGGGGCACAAAAAACAAGCAAAAATTTTTAGCAAAAAAATGGCCAAAAACTGTTTTAAAAAAAAACCCATTTCAATGCGGGGCAAAACAGAGTCTGGGCTGCACAATATCCCCCCTCCTTTCAAAACCTGCCCGCCAGCCTGTCTGTCTTGTTCGCCCGCACCCCAGCCCCCCCCACCCCTGTACAGCGCTAAATGCTCCTTTAAAATTCTCAGCCCAAGTAACTAAAAACTGAAAATCTCTAATCTACCTAAGTTCTAATGTTCACAGCTAAAAGCATAGTTGTCTGTGTGAACAAAGAGAACAGTTTCGCTGAGCTGTTTTGAGAGAGAACGAGCACAGGTCCTGCTCTTATGATACACAGACACACACTGATGCTGGACAGGAAGGGCTGTTCTATGTAAAACGAGGTCATGTGATTTTTTCCAGCCAATCACAACCATATACATCCCAGTCATGACATCGCACACCCAGTTCAACCTGCTCTATTCTCTAAGCTGGTTTGCTGGCCGCCAAAATGACAGGAAGCGCCGAAAATGGCTCGATATTCATAGATTATACGCAGATTTTAACCTAAATTATTGCGTGATCGAAAAAACCCGATCAACATAAAAACCATGCCGATTTCAACTTTGTCGATAATAATCGCTCAACACTACTAAACACAATGCTAAATAATTTTAACTGTACTAATTGACCATTTCATTTTAATTATTTATTTTTTTTATAGACCGACGGGAGGCCTCTTGAATTGGCGGTGGATGTCGGCTGTGGGACCAGACGTTATACTTTGCCTCTGGCGCCTCACTTCAAGAAGGTCCTAGGAATAGACATCAGTGAATGCCAAATAAATCTGGCTAAACAACACACTTTAGCTACCAATGTGTCATACATGTAAGTAATGCACTGGATGTGTAAGAAGTGTGAACGGGATATGTAGAATACCCTATCTGCAAAACAAAGGTATTGTGTTTACCTGTTTTGAGAAATGTACATGTGCTTCCCTTTTGGTTTTTGTATTAATGTAAACCACAATTTCTTTGCAGCTGACAACATGGCAGTGAGGAATTCCTAGCCTCATGCACCATGCTGCTGATATTTAGGAAGTAGGACATAAAACATTGGTAATTTAGTAGATGCTGATCTTAAAATCACAAAAAGGATATGTGTCCTAGTAGACATATAAAATAACAAATTTTATTAGCTATAAATTAAAAAAAACACACACTTGCCCTGTTGTCACCCTTCTTCAAAGAAAAAAAAAAACGATAAAAATAAGACACACCCTACCAATACAGGGTGCCCACGTTCAGGAACCTCGCCCAATATATCAACACCGTAGATAAACCCTAGATATGGATAGCAGAATAGCAATATAATAGATAATATCTAGAGATGGGTGAATTTATTCTAACCAATTGGAATTCTTTTAGACTTTCAGGATAACTTCGGTTCTGAACGAAGTCGAAGTTTGGGTTACTTCGGGTGAACGAAGTGTGCTTTTGATTGATAAAATGGCTGCGAGCACATGGTGTTACATCGGGCAAAGAACTCTGGGAGGAAGAAGGGCATAGCCTGCATGACATGTGCAGAGATGAAGCCAATCAGAGACCGGTGGGATTCTGTGACGTCACAGCACTATATAAGTCCGGGCGCGACGCTGGGAGCTCATACCGCTCTCACTGTACTGATCAGGGAAGGTGCTGCCGCGGCTGCTTGTAATAGCTCTTACTGAAGAACTGATTTTTATACAGCAATTTTTGGGGGTGTCACAGCTTGTCTCAGAGACTGCTTCTCTTAACGTTCTATTTCTGATTTTGTGGGGTATTGGATCTGAAGTCAAGTGTGCATCCAGTGCAGCTGCATATACATTTTAATGCTATCTGCTCACAGCACATTGAATATCCAAGGGGGATCTAAGCCTGTTCCTGTTGTATTCATTTAAAGAAACAGCGTTTTTACAATACAAATACTGCTTCATTTTTGGCTGCTCAATTCTTTTGCGCAATCTACATCCAGAGGTTAATTAAGCATTGTTCTGCTGCTGTGGTGACTAAAATAAACCGTCTTTCACCGCCAAAAAATCGATTTTTCCTGTAGCATAATTCAAAGAGAAGGTTAATTACAATTTTTTATCTTGTTGTGTAGCATAAAAAACACGCCATTGTAACACGCTACAAAGCTCGTAGTTTTTGGTTGCTCAATTCTTTTGCGCAATTTACATCCAGGGGCTAATTAAGCGTTGTTCTGCAGTTGTACTCAGTAAAAGAAACTTTGTTTTTCACCGCCACAGAAGAAATTCTGTAGCATAATTCATATCCGAAGGTTAATTAAGCCTGTTTTTGCTTTTATATTCAAATAACCAGATGGAGGAAACAAGGCTATAAAACTTAGCTTTTAATAGATTAGTATAAAATGCACAACAAAGGCGCCCTAGAAATAACTAACAATAAATATTGAAAAAAAAGAAAGAAGGCTCACCAAATGGGAAAGATGGAACAAGGCAGTACTTGATCCCTATCAAGACCCTCAAATGGCAGGAGCTATTAAGCCCTAGCCTAACAACAGTAACAGGAGTGTCGCCCCAATAAGGGCGGTCCTGGCAGGAGCCTGACCCTGCAAACACTAACCCGATCAATAACCTAATGGTCCCTTTCCCAACATGTTTCCATTCTCCAAAATCACATCAGGGGATGATGAAGATAACGGAGATCAAAGAAGGAGGATAAAGAGGCTATGATTTAATATATGTCATGAAGCCTCTAATAATAGCTAGCAAAAAGATAGAAGGGCTATAGTATGGTTTATGCCATTAGGCCCCAAATGCCAGCAAAAGAAACGCCTCATACACCTGGATTGTATACTCACGGTTACCCAGGAGGAACAACAGTCTATACGTGCTAATTAGAGTAAGCAGTATGCATGAGAGGCCGGGTACAGGCATCAACCTAAAGGTGCTCAAAGGCGACGCGTCCCTCACCCTGTGCGGGTGTTCCGGCAGTGGCCGGATTCTGTGAGACTGCCGGAACACCCACACAGGGTGTTTCTGCTTTTATATTCAGTAAACTACACAGAGTTTTAAACGGCACATACAAGTCAATTTTTCCTGCCCATTTGTGGAGCGCAATTTATATCCAAGGGTTACCAAGCTTCGTAGTGGGTTCATTTGGAGTCAAATACAGGGTGTGTATTTATCATATACAGATATCTTCATCAAACAGTGTCTGTACATTTTAGAACAAACAGTATGTCAGACAGAGAGGTGCAGGCTCTTCACCTGCGAGTGGCAGAGGCACAAACATTCCAGGCCCAGGTCGCAGCACAGCAAGGGGACATCGCAGCAGGGGTCATTCAGTGAGGCCACAACTGCCGCTGTCATCTAGCGGCCGTGTGCTGTCTAGCAACCCAAGGGTTCTTGATTGGTTGACTAGGTCATCCACTTCCTCCCAGATGACATCTGACAACCCCAGCCAAGAGTCGGTGGGAATGTCAGACACAACCCTTAGTTGGCATCGCCCGGGAGCGGGTTAGCGGCCCTCACCCGTCCTCAACCCGCCTCTGTCCCAACCGGTTCCCTCAGCCAGAGATCATCTATGTGGTCTGGGCTCAGCACCACTATATAGCGAGGATGAACAATTTGAGGAGGGCAGTCAGCAGCTACTTGGCAGCGAAGAAATGGGGCCAATATTCCCTGCTTCTTGCAGTAGGCGGCAAAGTTTAGATGTGGAGAGTGGCATGGGAGGTCATGTTGTCAGGGGTTAGCCTCTGCATACCAAGACCGGTGATGAGGACAGCAGTGACGATGAAACACAAATAGATAATTATGTAGCAGAACGCTCTTTGGAGACGGGTTAGGCAAGGTCTTCATCATCGTCAGGAGAAGAGGGCGTCAGCTCGCGCGTCATGCAGCGGCGCAGCCAGCAAGTGGGTTGTGCGGTCGTGAGTCAGCAGGGTAGCAGCAGTGTGAGGTCGGGAGCCAAGTGGCCACGGGGTAAAAAACCCTCTTCGCAGGTCCAAGAATGTTGCGGCACAGGGGCTCAGTGAAGCAGCGGCGGTAGTAGTCACTCAGTGCAGAGCGTTGGCGGTAAAATCCAATACTCGGCGGTGTGGCAGTTCTTTGCTAAGACACCGGAGGAGCCGAATATGGGTAAATGTAGAATCTGTAGGCAGAAAGTGAAGCGTGGCCAGGGAGCTAACGTTGGCACCACGGCCTTGCGTCAACACCTGCAGCGTCACCATCCGGTGGCCTGGGAGAAACGTGGCTCACATGTGGTGGTCCATTGTGCCGCTGCAGCAACAGCAGCAGCACCCAGTGGCATGCATGCCATTGCAGTCAGTCAAGGCTCCACCACCTCTGCAGAAGGGAGCTGTTTCTCTTTGCCATCAGCTCCCGGTCCAGATGCTCCTGCTCCTCGCTACTCATGGCGCCAGCAGTCGTTCAATGAGGCGATTGCAAAGAGACAACAGTATGCGTCCAACCATCCTAAGGTGCAGAAGCTGACCGTGCTCCTGTCCAAGTTGTTGGTACTGCAGTCCCTCCCTTTCCAAATGATGGACTCTGCACCGTTCAGAGAACTAATGGCTTGTGCCGAGCCGAGATGGAGAGTTCCAAGCCGTAATTTCTTTTCCAAAAAGGCAGTACCAGCACTTCATAAATATGTAGAACAGAAGATGGGCCAGTCCTTGAGCTTATCGGTTTGTTCCAAGGTGCACGGCAGCGCGGACGTCTGGAGCTGTAACTACGGTCAGGGCCAGTACATGTCCTTTACGGCCCACTGGGTGAATGTGCTTCCTGCCCAGGCACACCAACAACTTGGACAGGAGACGGCGCTTTCTCCTCCACGTTGTCAAACTGCGGCTCCTGCGCCAATGTCCGCCTCCTCCTCCACCACCACCAACTCAGCCTCCACAAGTACTGCTCCATCATACCACATGTGTAGGGCACAGCGGTGTCATGAAGTTCTTCACCTGGAGTTCATCGGCGAACTAAGTCTCACAGGGGAGGAACTGCTCCGCGTCATGCAGCAAGAAATCGATGTGTGGCTTTCTCCGCACCAACTGCAAATCGGAACCATGGTGACAGACAATGGGAGTAACATGGTGTCCGCGCTGCACCGAGGAGGGATGGTCCATGCGCCCTGCATGGCGCACGTGTTCAATCTGGTTGTGAAAAGGTTCCTGAAGTCTTCCACCGATCTTCAGAAGATTCTGAAAATGGCCAGAAAACTGTGCATGCACTTCATCCATTCCTACAAAGCCAGGAACACCCTCCTCGAGTTGCAGCGGCAGAACGGCCTCCCCCAACACACTCCGATATGCGATGTTTCCACCCGTTGGAATTCCAACCTGTACATGTTGGACCGACTGTATGAACAGAGAGAGGCCATTAACGATTTTTTGATGATCCAGGCAGACAGGAGTACTCCCCTGTGTAACTTTGATGTCATCCAGTGGCAGCTCATGCGTGACACCTGCCGTTTGTTGAGGCCATTCGAGGAGGCCACGGTATTTGTCAGTCGCCTGGACTACGGGATGAATAACGTCATTCCACTGCTTCATGTCCTGGAACAGATGCTGAAAAATCTGTCTGGGTAGGGGACTGGAGATGTGGCGACTACACCTCGCAGCCACATGAGTCCGCTGGGGACTGAAATGGAAGAGGAGGAGGAGGACATTGGAGCAGAAGCATTGTCTGATGAAATGAGTGGATTTTCTACCCAGGTGACAAGAGAGGAGGAGCAGGAGCAGCTAGAGGAGGTAGATGGAGATGAGGAAGATGAGGCAGATGACGCGCAAGCACAGTGGCAGTATACAGTGGAGATGGAGGCAGGGAGCCCCTCGGGAGCCCCACTTGTGCAGATGGCCCGCAGCTTGCTGATTTGCCTGGCTAGTGACAGCCGAATAGTCAGCATCCGGCAGAGGGATGACTTCTGGCTCTCCACCCTATTGGACCCTCGCTACCGGTCCAAAATGGGAGCCTTTTTCCCAGGACAAACTCAAATACTATAGGGAAATCCTCTGTAGTCAGTTGGCCGCTGCCTATGTGCGGCATCGTGCCTCCTCTGACAGGTCTGACCGGGGGGTTCTTCAGCACTCGCGTACTACTGCCGCGGCTGCTGGGGGAAGGTGGAGGGGTAGGAGCAGTACCATCTCCATCAGCAGCAACCTAAGTCTGGAGTCACTGATGAGCAGCTTCCTTCACCCGCCTAGTGAGGAGGGCAGTCGCCAGCAGCAGCAGCAGGACCGGGAGCAGACCCTGAACCAACAGGTGGTGGCCTACTTGGACAGCACTCTGCCACCCCAGTTAGAAGATCCGCTGGACTACTGGGCAGCCAAGCTGGATGTGTGGCCGCAACTTGCCGAGTTTGCAGTGGAGAAGCTGTGTTGCCTGGCCAGTAGTGTGGTATCAGAGCGGGTGTTCAGTGCGGCGGGGGCCATCGTTACCTCAAGGAGAACCCGCTTGTCCATGGGAAATGTGGAAAGACTGACCTTTGTCAAGATGAATCAAGCGTGGATCGGCCAGGATTTCCACACACCAATGCCTTAGGCGTCAGACTACATCAGCCATGACGCCTCACCCAAACAGTGAGAAATGAGTCTGGGTTCAAACTACCTGCCTCAGCCACTATTCTGATGCCGCCACCCGCCTGATGCCACACATCTGCTGACAGTTTCTCCATCTGCCACCAACCATCTTTACCAGGGACTGGTATTGCCACCCACCTCCACACTGTCATTGTGCCATTTAATGACCTCATGCTGCTGTTGCTGGTGCCGTGACATCCACACTGTGTCATTGTGCCACTCTCTGACCTCATGCTGTTGCTCCTGCCGCCGTCACCTCCACTCTCTGTCATTGTGCCACTCTGTGGCCTACTCCAGTTTTTGCCACCTCCAGAATGTCATTGTGCTACTGTCTGACCTCATGCTGCTGCTGCCGTCACCTCCACTCTCTGTCACTGTGCCACTCTGTGGCCTACTCCTGTTTTTGCCACCTCCAGAATGTCATTGTGCCACTGTCTGACCTCATGCTGCTGCTGCCGTGACCTCCACATTGTGTCATTGTGCCACTCTGTGGCCTACTCCTGTTTTTGCCACCTCCAGAATGTCATTGTGCCACTGTCTGACCTCATACTGCTGCTGTGGTTGCTGCCGTCACCTCCACTCTCTGTCATTGTGCCACTCTGTGGCCTACTCCTGTTTTTGCCACCTCTAGAATGTCATTGTGCCACTGTCTGACCTCATGCTGCTGCTGTGGCTGCTGCCGTGACCTAGACACTGTGTCATTGTGCCACTCTGTGGCCTATTCCTGTTTTTGCCACCTCCAGAATGTCATTGTGCCACTGTCTGACCTCATGCTGCTGTGGCTGCCGCCGTCACCTCCACACTCTGTCACTAATGTTGCCAAATGAGCTCTCAGCTTATTTTTTTTCCAGCTTTCGCTGGCATGACTTTATCAGGCAACATTCCCGCTTGAGTTTTTTGGTCAGTTTTGCCCTCTTAAGTGCCCAGGGAATTTTATAGTGAAGCGATTCTAATAGCGGCGGCAGTCATGTGCGTGTCATACTAAAACACAACATTGTATGAAGACCAAACCAAGCTCCCTCTGCATATTTAAGCATGGCACAACGTTCTACAGCACCCTGCAGGCTCTGTGCAGCCTGGAAATAGCTGCTTTTTAACGTGATTCGTCCCGAAGTAATTCGGACCGAAGTTATTTTTGTCGGGAAATTCGGCGAAGTGAGCGAACCGAATTTTTGAGAAATTCGCCCATCTCTAATAATATCCTCAAAGACTAGAAAAAATATCCTCAAAAAAATGGCAACAAATAATGCAGTTACCCTCTTGATATACTTAAAATATTTTTGCAACCAAAAGCTAGCCTGCAAAAGATATTATTGTATCCACAATGTCATTGCATCAGCAAAAAATGCTATTACATAGACCCTACAATTGTAGCTCGAAGCCAAACCTGCACAAGAATAATATTAATGCATCCAACGCGGTTCCCCTGCATATGAACCGGCTAATCAGGGAGCAGAAGAAAATTGCAGCAGAAAGTCATAGTATCATACCACAAACAATTATCAGATGAGCAAGCATACGGATGGTGCCTAAATAAGAGAGAGTGCACGTGGAGGCTAACAATCCAAAGTGGTATAACCCACCATACTTGCGGTAACAGCAGAGGTGGGAATCATGTAGCCAACCATACTCACAATACCAATAGAAAACGAAAATACAAACAGAGGTGCCCACAGAAGGATAGAGGAGTCACCATTTGTTGTGAGTCCCGATAAGTAGGATGACCAGGCTAGGCTTTGGATGCATTAATATTGTTCTTGTGCAGGTTAGGCTTTGGGCTATGTAATAGGATTTTTTGCTAATGCAATGATGTTGTGGATACAATGATATCTTTTGCAGGCTAAGTTTTTGGTTACAAAAAAATTTTAAGTACATCAAGAGGGTAACTGCATTATTTGGAGGATATTTTTTTATAGTCTTTGAGGATATCTATTATACTGCTATTCAGCTATCCCTAGTTAGGGTGTGTCTAGGATATTGAGATAGATATAGAGAGAGGTCCTTGTTAGGGTGGGTGTATTGGTAGGGCATTTCTTTCTTGTTTTATCATGTGGGGGGATTGCCAATTAGTGTAAAATCCCTGGATTTTCATAGTACTATTGGTGTGCAATTCCTTGATCTAAAATTGCCTCTGTGAAAATATATGCTGAACTACCAAAGAGTCATGAGATACATTGAAAACTAACTGCTAAACCTGTGGGACTTGCTGATTGGGCTGTGGATGAAGCCATTTGCTATACACTTCCGATCAGGAGAGAGATTCTGGAACAAGGCCATGTTTGTCTTACTATTAGTCTACAGTCTAAAGTTTTGTCAGAATTCTGTGCAGCTGCCTTGATGAATGTACCCAACTATATACTTTATTGCAGGTCTATCCGCCCCCTACAGGACGGCTACTGCTAGGCCTCTGACCTTACCAACTGAAGTCTATAAGGGTTCTTACGGACTTTCCGATTCTGCTGATAATAATAAGAGGATTCGATTGTATTGGTCACATTGGTATTTATCTTTCTACTGTCTATAGGTTGGCTCCGGCTGAGAAGTTACCCCTGGAGAATAATTCTGTGGACCTGGTGCAAGCTGGTCTTGCTGCTCATTGGTTCCAAGTAGACAAATTTGTGGAGGAAGCAACTCGAGTACTGAAGACGAAAGGATGCCTGGCTGTACATGCTTTTGTTCCATCTACTGAGATTGAAAGCCATGACTTGTCCAATGACCTAAATATAGTATTGTCAGAGGTAACCTGTTGTTGAAGGTTTGTTATAATACAGAAATCATTTGTACATTTTTATCACTTTGTATACTAGGCTCATTAGAGGAAATGAGTTCACCCTCAATGTATTTACTTTTAACCTTTTAATGTCCAGCCCGTTTTGAGCCTTATGGCCCAAACACTTATTGTTGTGTTTTTTCACCATTGCATGTTAAGAGCCAGAACGTTCTTTTTCTTAATCAGTGTAGCTGTATGGTGAATCTTTATGTAGGGAGATTTGTATTTTCCAGTGGCATTATTATGAGGTATAGTATATGTTTTTAACATTTTTTTTGTCTGTCTGTTGTGAGGAAATGCAGAAGATTTGCTTGAAAAAAATCTACAGTGTATGTGATTTTAAGAAATTACTTTTATAGTCTTTGTAAAATTTCCATCCAGGATTCATACTTAAATTGATCTTCGGTGCAGATTTTAAAGCTGTGGCAAAAAATGTGTTTCGAGTTTGTGAATTTTCCCTACTAACTTTAATAAGAGAAGTCAATATCTGCAATATATTAACAATTGTGCCATATTTTTCTTTGGAAATGCTTCATATGAGCACTAGAAGTAAGAACTGCAGATTTAAATTCACTTATCAATTATTTTGGAATTTTTTGCAGGCATGGGATACTGTGGATCAGTATGTTGATAAAGCCTCAAATGACCACATGCTTTGTCAGTACCAAAGTATATATGAGGTTATTTCACTACAAGACAAGGAAATGTAAGTTTGTACTTATTTGAGGTATTCTTCTCCATGTACATCAGTTTTTAAAAAGTCTTCATCTTGCTTTTGTAAATGCCATCTGAGCTCGCACAATGCTCTGTGGTTACAGAAAACTAGCAGAAATGTGACAGCAACTTTTACTCCTTGCAGGAAGAAAATATCATATAAAGCAAAAATCTCTATCCGAAAGGCAAAGTATTGATTGGGTTCACATCTGCTTTCTTATTTTTGTTCTTTCAGAGCTGGAAATCCTAAACTAGCAGCAGTGTTAGATCTGTTATGTGACGGACACCCAGCCCCCAGCCAACCTCATTAACTATAATGAGCTTTATCAGGTTCACACCATGGTGTCAGTCATTTTACCAAACAAAGAAGTGCTGCTTTTTTTTTTTCTTCTTTTTTTTTTCTTTTTTATATACAGAATATTAACGACGGCCCACTGACTATGGTCGTCGGGCAGTGCAGGTCCTCTTTCTGCAGTAATGTTGCACATTGCTGCAGAAGAGGAGTTTTGCAGCTCCCAGCGCCACCACTGCGCTAGGAACAGAACTGTACTTAACCGCTCTGTTTCTAGAGCAGTCTCTGTAAGTGCCGGGAAGCAGAGGAAACCGCTGATCCCCAGAGCTTAACCTTTTGATTGTCGTGGTCCATGACCGATGCATAATCAGAGCATTCACCTGTGTGATTGGGACTCCTGGTGTGTGGTCATACAAGCATCTAAAGCATGGGGGCCAGAGTTCACCATATCGCAGATCAGGTTGACAGATTGCTGGGTAAGGCTGGTGAATACCCAGCTGTCATTGTGCACATTGGCACCAATGACAAAGTTAGAGGTAGGTAGACTGTCCTTAAAAATTATTTCAGTGACTTAGGCCAAAAGCTCAAGACACAGACCTCCAAGGTAGTATTTTCTGAAATGGTACCTGTACCATGAGCCACACCAGAGAGGCAGTGGGAGATTAGGGAGGTGAATAAGTGACTCAAATTGGTGTAGGAAAGGAGGATTCAAGTTTTTGGAGAACTGGGCAGACTTCTGTCTTGGCTACAGACTCTATGCTAGGGACAGGCTGCACCTAAATGGGGAGGGTGCAGCTGTATTGGGGGGACAAAATGGCTAAGGATTGGAGGAATATTTTAAACTAGGGACTGGGGGAGGGGAACTACACAAATAGTGTGCAAGATAGTGAAGATAGAGAGCTGGGAATTAGTAATAACTCAGGGGGGTGAAGCGGAGGAGGGGATAGTAATAGTTATTAAGGACAGGGTTAAAAGAATGGAAACACAAAAAAAAAATTGCTTTAAATTGCATGCCAACCAATGCCAGGAATCTCCCCAACAAAATAAAGGAATTCGAATTATTGCTGTGTAAAAAGACATAGTGTGGGTAAAAGAAACATGGCTGGATGAGACCTATGACTAGGCGATTTACTTACAAGATTACAGTTTGTTTAGAAGAGATCATAAAAACCGGAAAGGGGGAGGGTATGTCTTTACGTAAAATCCTGTTTGAAGCCATCACTGCAGGAAGATATAAAAACAGGACATTTGCATGTTGAATCATTATGGATAGATATAAATGGGGGTAATAACTATAGTAAAATTCTATTAGGGGTCTGCTATAGGTTCCCAAATATAGCAGAACCATGGAAGATGTAGTCCTCAGACAAATAGATGAGGTAGCTAATCATAAGGAGGCTGTTGTTATGGGTGACTTCAACTACCCAGATGTAAATTGGGAAACTGAAACCTGTGGCTCTACATAAAGGAAACAGATTTTTGTCAACAACTAAAGATAATTAATTACCTTTCCCAACTGGTGCAGGACTCAACTAGAGGGAAGGTGTGTCTGGATTTAATACTGACTAATAGACCTGACAGAGTAACAAAGGTTCAGGTTCCTAGGAAATAGCGACCACAAAATAATTAATTTCCATTTCTCCTTCAATACCGTATTTGTAGAGCCACAAAAACATTGAATTTCAGGAAGGCTAATTTTAATCTGTTTCGAGAGCCCCTAAACCGTATTGAATGGGACAAGGTGTTTAAAAATAAAAGAACCGATAATAAGTGGGAGATCTTTAAAAGCATCTTAAGTGCCCACTGAGAGGTACATACCTGATGGAAATAAAATGATTAGAAACTGGGAAAAACAATGTGGATCAAACGAGATGTAAAGGATGCAATAAATAACAAAAAGAAAGTGTTTAAGATACTTAACCAGGAGAGCAGTGGAGAGGCACTAAAAAGCTCTAAGAGGAAAAAATAAAATATGTAAAATAATGATAGACAGCAAAGCTGGAGACAGGCAGATTTCCAAAGAAAGTAAAACTAACCCCAAAATATTTTTTAAATAAATAGCAAAAAGATTAAAACTGAAAATGTTGGCCCTTTGAGAAGTAGTGAGTGAGGTATTGTGTAGGGCTATGAGGAGAAAATGAACCTATTTTAAAAAAAAATTCTCCACCCTATTTACCGAGGAAAAATTACATTCCTGTTGATAGGTAGATGGATGCAGTAAACACCACCTTAATGTTTCTTGTGTTACCCAGGAAGAAGTGCAGCTCCACCTTAAGAAGATAAAAATGGACAAATCACCAGGCCCTGATGACGTACACCCCTGTGTCCTAAGGGAATTAAGTAATGTTATAGATAGGCCCAAATTCTTAATATTTATGGACTGTATAATAACTGGGTATGTCCCAAAGGATTGGCGCATTGCAAATGTGATGCCGATATTCAGTAACGGGTCAAAAAGTGATCCTGGAAACTATAGGCCGGTATGCTAACTCTGTTGTAGTAAAATATTTGAAGGTTGTCTAAGAGGGCTGCTATATGGAGTAGTATCTCATCTGTAAAATAAAAGGTATAAATCCGTTCTAGCATGGGTTTATGAAGGATTGGTAACTGTCAATATAATCTCATCAGCTTATAGGAAGTAGGTTAGTTCTAGACTGATCGGGGTGTTGAGGCATTGGATGTCATATATCTAGATGGTTTTTTTCTACTGCATTTTGAACTGTGACCGTAATAAAAGATTGGGGAAATAAAATGATGAATGCTTTGGGGGACTGGGAGGGATGTTGCAGTGGGTATAGTAACTGGCTCCAGTGATAGAAAACAAAGAGTGGTGATTAATGGGTAGGTACTCTAGACTGGATCCCTGTTACAGTGGGGGTACACAGGGTTCAGTATTGGGCACCTATTTTCTCATTTAAACCATTTTGACCTTTGACAGGTATCCATACGTCCAGGTCGTGTGGGGGTTAAAGCACCTGGACGTAGAATACGTCATGAGGACGCGCAGAATATCAAGCAGAGTTCGCGGAGTAGCCGATCGGCGCGGGGTGTCTGCTGTTTATTACAGTCTGACATCCCGCAGCGTCGGCCCCGACCCCGGATCGGGTCCGGGGGGGGGGCGGTTACCCTTAATTATCGCGCACGATCGGGGGTCGCAATAAACTAAGGGAGACGCAGGAGGATAGATCGTCTCCTGGTCTCTGTCGGCGCGGCAGGCGGCGCACGGATCGGGCGATTGTGCAGCTAATCGCCCTCTGTGGGACAGCACGGAAGGCAGAGTATGCCTTCCGGATTGTCTGTGACGTCACGATGACCGGCCGTGACATGTGGGCATTTGTCCCGGCATAGTGACTGACAGTTTCATAGAACCTCAGTCATAGCAACAAGCTATGCACTGTTTCCTATTGAAGAGTGATCTAAAAGATCTCTCATTCAAATCCCCTATGGGAAAAGTAAAAATAAAAATGTGGAAAAAGTAAAAATGAGTGAAAAACAAGGATAAAAACACAAACACGATAAATAAAATAAAAATACGTACACCGCACTTTACATCGCCAAATCGCACCAAAAAAGATCCAAAAAATAAATAAAGGGACCCATATTTTGGTATTGCCGCGTGCAATTAACGGACCTGCCCTATAAATCTGTCATGTTAATTAACCCGTACGGTGAACGCGTAAAAAAAAAAAAAATAAAAAAAAAAACAATACAGAATTAAGATTATTGTTATACGCGCAGCACATAAAATGGAAATAAAAGCGATCCAAATCCTAGATAAGCCAAAGTTTTACCAATTAAAACATCAGTTCATCCCGCTAAATAAAAGGCCTTATACAGCTATGTATACGGAAAAATAAAAAATGTATAGCTCTCAGAAGATAGCGTTGCATAATTATGGTTTTACTCACTAAAAACATATTTTCTTTTTTTTTTTTTTAAAGTGATACAACATAAAAAAAATATTATAAATAGGGTGTTATCGCCATAATCGTAGGGGAACCTATGAGTAAAAGCTAACTTATCTCGGAGTACGTGCCGGTGAGCCTTTCTCTTTGTGTGTGTATTGGACGTTTGTTGTTTTGGGTGTTTGGAATTTTTGTTTTTTGTTTCATTCAGAGGTGAGCTGCTGTTAGTAGTTTTTGTTAGAGATAGGACGATAATTTCTTCTGTGTTTATGGGATTGGTGTTTTTCCTTTTTTTGTTTGCTAGTTTGGTCGTTCTTAGTGGTTACTGGTAGGGGGTGGTGTTGGGTGTGATTGTGTGTTGTTTGTTGGGTTTGGTGGTGGGGGTCATATGTGTTGTTTTTAGGTTTGGTGTGTTTGTTGGTTTTTGTGTTTTTTAGTTTATCTGTGCTTTGGTGGGATTGTGTATTGGTTGGTTGTGTGTGTGTTTTTTGTTTGGCAATTTTGGGTGTGTGTTTTTGTTAAAAATAAAATTAAAATTACAACTACTAGAGAATTGCAGTATTTTCTTCACCCTGGCCTCACAAAAAATGGATTTAAAAGCGATCAAAAACCTTGTCCCCCCAAAAATGTTACTTATAAAAAATGTCAAACTCATCTCGCAATAAACAAGTCCCCTCACACAGCTCCAAGCACAGAAACCAATTTAAAAGTATGCTCTCAGACTATGGCGAGTGCAAAAAAAGTATATTCTGGTTGAATAAATGTGTTTTTATTGTATAAAAGCAGTAAAAAATAAAAAAAAAATATACTAATTGGGTTTTGGGTGTAATGTATTGAATTGCTGTGTTAAAGCTAACATGTTCATAATATTACCGTACAGTGACCGCTATAAAAAAATAAAAATAAAAAATACACTACAAAATTGCTGTATTTTGTTCAAAAAACATCTCAGGAAAAAACCTTAATAAAAATGTGATTATTAGCTTCATATGCAACCCTAATCAGGTACATTAAAAAAACTCTCAACTCATCCCGCAAAAAAAAAGCCCATACACAGCTTTTGCTCACAGACTATAAATAATAAGTTATGGATGTTCAGAATAGGACAAATAAAAAACGCCAATTTTTTTTATTTGATTATTTCTTCTGGGTAAAAGTTATAAAACAGAAAAAAACTATATTTAAATCTATTCTCATTGAATTTTTACCTGACCACATAGTAAAGTAATCACATCATTTTCACTGCACTCGGCGGAATGCATGTAAATTGATACCTCAAAAAAATTGAATGAACTGCGTTTTTCCACCCATTTTCATTGCCCAATGCATAAAAAATAAATCTATGTAACACCTGTGCATCCAATTGCACAGTACACTAGATGTGCTCCCTGTTGGGGTGTTGGAATCACAAAAATGGGGCTATTCTGGAAGGTTTCGCACTACTGTTATATATACTTTGGGTGGCTTTGCAATATGTGACATGGCCATTCCTAATATTTCTGGGTTACAAAAGCAAAATTAGCGCCTCCATCCATTTGTACGCCATGCACACATGAGCACACAAAACTGATGTTTTCACCCTACTTGTAGGGTATTGCATAACTTGGATGAAATTGGATTAACCTGTGTTTATGGGTTTCTTATTTTTGCCTGGTTTAATTGTATTGGTGTGAACCATTGTATTATTTAATTTCTGATTTCATTGATGTTTAATGTTTTTGTTTTTATTTTCACTGCCGTTGGCTTAAAAATATGTGAGTGATTATCCTGTGGGGTCATTTATGCTCTTGAACCCGGGATATACTTCATTAAGGGGTGTAGTTCCAATTATGCCGGTCTATTTTAGGGGTGTTTATTAAGTTTTAGCACCTTTAGGGTGTCCCAAACTGATTGGCCGCCTAAATAAAATGTATTGAAAATGTGACCCAGGAGTATAGTAGGTGCTTCTAATTTCTGGGGCTTATGGTGAGGCAAATAATGCCTAGAGGCTCATATGGGATATCTCTAATAAACGGTATAACCTGGGGGGAATATGATATTAAGTTGGACATTTACCTAGTCACCTTACCGTCTATATTCCGTGAATAAATGGATAAATATTGAAAATATGCATAAAAAAGTTTAAATTTGAAATTTCACTCAAACTTTGCTTTTATTTCTGTGATAACATGCTGGGCATGGGTTATCAACTTCCTAATAGTGTTTAGTAATTACGTTAAGGGGTCTAGTTTATCCAGATGGCATCACTTAGGGGGTATCTACATGCAGGCCCCTTCAAAGCAACACGGTAAGTACTGGAGTGGTACACTAAAAAAAAGGTACATTGCAAAATTTATTGAAAATGTGAGGAAAATTAACTACTAAATTCTAAAGCCTCTAGTGTCGTAAAAACAAAAAAAAAAAATGGACCATTTAAAAAATTATGCCAAATCCTATAGTGGAACATATGGTAGATGCTTGTTTATAAACTATTTTGTGTTGAATTAATTATATGTCTTGCACGCAGAATCTATTTTGCAAACTTTCAAAAAACGCTAATTTTTCCAAATTTTCATGAAATTTGATATTTTTCACCAAAACAAAGTATTGTTCAATGGATAAAAATGTTCTTATATATTAAAGCACAATTGTGTCCGAGTGGGTAAACAATCTCTGAATCACATGAATAGGTAAAGTGTCAAAAAGTTATTCTCAAATAAATGTGGACACATGTCAGATTTCAAAAAATAGGGCCTGTGTCAGGGAAGGTCAAAACAGACTGGGCCCTTAAGGGGTTAATATTTCAGTACCATTCTTATCACATGGTTTTGACACAGTAGTATATCAATCTTGCAGATGATACTAAGGCTGTAAAGTATTCAACTCACAATTAGAGGTTGTTGTTTTATACAAAGGGATCTGGAATAAGTTTCGAATCATGGGCACGGGGAAGTGGCAGAGTTGAGGTTTAAAACCTGATCAATGCAGGTTATACACATGGGAGAATGAAAATACGTACTGTTAAATGGAAAAATGCTGGGGGAAAAGTGACATGGAAAAAACCTTGGAAATCCTAGTGGACAGTAAACTTAATTGTAGCACCCAGTGCCAGGAATAATCATGGGGTGTATTAAAGGCTTTGATGCAATGATGAGAAATCTTTCCTCCTAATATTCCAGTCACTGGTCAGACCACACATGAAATATTGTGTACAGTTCTGGGCACCAGTTCACAGGAAAGACAATTTAGAGTTTAAACAGTTTCAAGAAAAAGTGATAAAAGGACTGGGTGGGCCACAATTAGAGATGGGCAAATTTCTCAAAAATTCGGTTTTGCTCACTTCGCGAATTACCCGACAAAAAATAACTTCGTCCGAATTACTTCTCGACGATTCACCGTTAAAAAACAGCTATTTCCATGCTGCACAAGAGCCTGCAGGGTGCTGTAGAACGTTGTGGCCATGCTTAAATTGCAGAGGGAGCTTGGTTTGGTCTTCATACAATGTTTTGTTTTAGTATGACCAGCTCATGTCTTCCGCCTCTCTTAGATTCGCTTCCCTATAAATTTCCCTGCTGGGATTATGAGGGCAAAATCTGACCAAAACCTGAGCGGGGAATGTTGCTGTTAAAGTCATGCCAGTTGAAAACTGGAAAAAACAAGCTGAGGAGCTCACAGTTGGCATACATTAGTGACAGAGTGTGGAAGGTGACGGCGGCAGCCACACTAGCATTGAGTCAGACAGTGGCTAACAATGACATTTGGTGGTGGCAAAAAAAAGGAATAGCAAAGAAAATGGCACATATGGGAACAGTGTGGAGGTCACGGCGGCATGCACAGCAGCAGCACGAGGTCAGACTGTGGCACAATGACATTCTGGTAGGTGGCAAAAAATAACAGGAGTAGGCCTCAGATCAGTGGCACAAATTAAGAGAGTGGTGGTGACGGCGGGGCAGCAGCATGAGGTTCAGACAGGTGGCTCAATCAATTCTAGGGGTGGCAAAAAAGGAGTAGGCCACAGAGAGTGGAACAATGAAAGAGAGGTGGATTGGTCGACGGTGGCAGCAGAATGAGGTCAGAGAGTGGCACCAATGACACAGTTTGTGGAAGTGTCACGGCACCCCTGCAAACTGCAGCAGCAGCTATGAGGTCATAAAGTGGGCACAATGTCAGAGTGTGGAGGTGGGTGGATATACCAGTACCTGGATTGATGGTGGTGGCAGATGGAGATAACTTGGCAGCAGTGTGTGGCATCAGGCGGGTGGCCGATCTGAATAGTGGCTGAGCAGGTAGTTTGAACCCAGAATCATTTTCTCACAGTTTGGCGTGTGGCGTAATGGCTGATGTTGTCTGAGCTATGGCATTGGTATGTTGTTTGGTGGATATTTACATGGCTGATCCTACGCTTCCTAGATTATCTTGACTAAAGGGTAAGTTCATTCCACTTTTCCCGTGTCAAGCGGGTTCTCCGTGGGGTTACGTTGGCCCTGCCGCTCACTGAACAACTGCTTGTTACCCACACTTACCTGGAGGGCAGGGACCACTTCTCCACTGCATACTCGGCAAAGTTGACGGCCAACACATCCAGTTGGCTGCATAGTAGCCAGAGGATTTTCTTATGGGGTGGCAGAGTGCTGTCCAAGTAGGCCACCACTAGAGATGGGCGAATTTTCCGAAATTCGGTTTGTTCACTTTGCCGCATTTCTCGGCAAAAAATAACTTCGTTCCGAATTACTTCGAGACAAATCACGTTAAAAAACAGCTATTGCCTGGACTGCCAGAGAACCTGCAGGGTGCTGGTAGAACGTTGTGCCTGCTTAAATATGCAGGGGAGCTTGGTTTGGTCTTCATACAATGCTGTGTTTTAGTATGACCTACGCAACATTGGACTACGCCGCTCTTAGAATCGGCTTCTTCACTATTAAAATTCCCTGGGCAACGTTAAGTGGGCAAACTGACCAAAAAACTTGAAGGGGGGAATGTAGCCTGATAAAGGTCTTGGCAGCGTCAGCTGGGAAAAATAACAAGCTGAGGGGCTCAGGTGGTAAACTTCAAGTGACAGAGTGTGGTGGTGACGGCGGCATCCACGAGCAGCATGAGGTCAGACAGTGGCACATAACAATCTGGAGGTGTCAATAACAGGAATAGGCCACAGAGTGGCACAATGACACCAGTGTGGATTGGTCAGCATCAACAGCAGCAGAATGAGGCAGACAGTGGCTCAATGACATTTCTGGAGGTAGGCAAAACTGGTAGTAGGCCACAGAGTGGCACAATGACACTGTGGTAGGTCTAAGGCAGCAGCCGCAGCAGCAGCATGAGGTCAGACAGTGGCACAATGACTTCTGCGAGGTGGCCAAAAACAGGAGTAGGCACAGTGTTAGTGGCACAATGACACAGTATGATAGGTCACAGGGCAGCAGCCACAGCAGCAGATGAGGTCAGACACGTGGCACAATGACTGAGTGTGTAGGTCCAGGCATCAGCCACAGCAGCAAGCATGAGGTCAGGACAGTGGGGCACAATGGGAACATTTGGAGGGTGGCAAAAACAGGGAGTAGGCCACAGTGTGGTCAATGACAACTTTGTGGAGTCACGCAGCAGCCACAGCAGCAGCATGAGGTCAGGAAGTGGCACAATGACATTCTGGTGGTGGTAAAAACAGGAGTAGCCACAGAGTGGGTCAATGGACACAGTGTGGAGTCATGGCAGCAGCCACAGCAGGCAGCATGAGGTCAACATTGGCAACAAAATGTCATTCTGGAAGGTGGCAAAAACAGGAGTAGGCCACAGAGTGGGACATTGACAGAGTGTGGAGGGCCCATAGCAGGCAGAGACAGCAGCAGCATGAGGTTTAGACAGTGCACAATGACATTCTGACGGTTGGAAAAAACGGAAATAGAACAGGAGGGCACAATGAACACAGTGTTGGTGTTTGGCTGGCATCAACAGCAGCAGCTGCATGAGGTCAGAACACTGTCACAATCCCAACATTCTGGAGGTGGCAAAAACTGGAGTAGGCCACAGAGTGGCAAAATGAAAGGTGTGGAAGGTGACGGCGGCCAGAGCAACTGCATGAGGTTGAGATGGCTACAATGGACACAGTGTGGAGGTCCACGGCAGAGCAGCACAGCCGAGCATGAGGTTCAGACTGTGGCACATTGACACAGTTTTGAGGTGGGTGGCAATACCAGTCCCTGGTTAAAGTTGGTTGGTGGAATGAGGAGAAGAAAAACTGTCAGCGATGTGTGGCATCAGGCGGGATGGTGGCGGCATCAGAATTTAGTGGCTGAGGCAGGTAGTTTGAACCCAGACTCATTTCTCAGAGTTTGGGTGTGAGGGTCATGGCCTGAGTGAGTCTGAAACTAAGGCAGTGGTGTGTGGAAATCCTGCGCCTATCCACGCCTGATTCTCTGAACAAAGGTCAGTCGTTCCATACATTTCCCGTTTGACAAGCGGGTTCTCCTTGGGGTAACGATAGCCACCTCAGCACTGAAACACCCGTCTTGATGCCACACTACTTGGCCGGGCCAGGACAGGATTCTCCACTGCATACTCGGCAAGTTGCGGCCGCACATCCAGTTTTGGCTGTCCAGTAGTCCAGCCAGATCTTCTTAACTGAGGTGGCAGAGTGTTTCCAAGTTTTTTTTAAAAGGGGGGGGGCCCCCCATGCCACTGTTGGTTCAGGGTATGCTCCAGGTCCTGCTGCTGCTTCTGGCGAGCTGCCCTCCTCAATTGAGGGGGTGTAGGAAGTGATCATCAGTAACTCCCAGTTTGGTTCTTTGTGATGGAGCTGTGATGCTCCGACCCCCCCACCTTCCCCGGGCCAGCCGCGTGGCAGTAGTATGTGATGCGCTGAAGAACCCCCGGTCTGTCCTGTCAGAGGGAGGGACGATTGCGCAAATAGGCAGCGGCCAACTGAAATACGGAGGATTTCCCTATAGTATTGGAGTTTGTCCTCCATTAAATAGGCTGAGGAAAAAGGCTCCCTATTTTGGACCGGGTTGCGGGGTCCATAGGGTGGCGAGCCAGAAGTCATCCCTTGCGGATGCTTCTATTCTGGGGGGGGGGCTTGTCACTAGCCAGGCAAAATAGCATGCTTGGGGCCATCTTGCAACAAGTGATCCGAGGGGCTCCCTGCCTCCATCTCCACTGTATACTGCCACTGGTGCTTTTGCGGGTTCATTGCTCGTCTTCCTCTATCTCCATTCTACTCCTCCAGCTGCTCCTGTCTATTCTTTTTGTCACCTGGGTAGAAAATCCACTCATTTTCACCAAGACATATGCTTATGCTCCAATGTCCTCCTCCTCCTCCTCCATTTCAGTCCCCACCGGACTTCATTGTGGCCACGAGATGTTTTTAAAAAAGTTCGCCACGTCTCCAGTCCCCTGCCCTGACAGAATTTTTCAGCCATCATGTTCCTGGACATGAAAGCAGTGGAATGAAGTTATTCTATCCCGTAGTCCTGGCAACTGACAAATATGTGGAATCACTCGAATGGCCTCAACAAACGGCCAGGTGTCCCGCATGAGCTGCCACTGGATGACATCAAAGTTAAACGGGGAGTAATCCTGTCCGACTGGATCATCAAAAAAACGTTTATTGGCCTTTCTCTGTTCATACAGTCGGGTCCTACCATGGTGCGGCTGAATGCCAAAGGTTGGGAACATCGCTATCTGAGGTGTTGGGGGAGGCTGTTCTGCCACTGCTAACTCGAGGAGGGGTAGTTCTTGGTTTGTTGGAATGGATGAAAGTGCATGCACAGTTTCCTGGCCCATTTTTCAGGATCTCTGAAGATCGGTGGTTGACTTCTGGAACCTTTTCACAACCAGATTGAACAGTGTGCCATGCAGGGCGCGATGGACCTTCCCTCCTCGGTGCAGCGCTGACACCATGTTCCTCCCATTGTCGTAACCATGTTCTGATTTGCAGTTGGCGCGGAGAAAGCCACACTTCGATTTCTTGACGATGATGCGGAGCAGTTCCTCCCTGTGTGATTAGTTTTCGCCGAGGCCAAGCCTGGTGGTAGAACTGCGTGACACCGCTGTGGCCATACACATGTGGTATGATGGATGCAATACTTGTGGAGGCTGAGATGGTGGTGGTGGTGGTGGAGGAGGAGGCGGACATTGCGCGCAGGAGCCGCAGTTTGACAAGGGAGGAGAAGCGGCGTCTCCTGTCCAAGTTGTTGTTTGCCGGGGCCCGGGAAGAAATTTTCACCCGTGGGCCGTAAAGGACATGTACGGGCCCCTGACCGTGTTACAGCCCCAGACGTCCACGCTGCCGTGCCCCTTGGAACAAACCGAAAAGTCAAGGACTGGCCCACCTTTGTTCTACATATTTATGAAGTGCTGGTACTCCCTTTTTGGGAAAGAAATTACGGCTTGGAACTCTCCATCTCGGCTGGCACAAGCTTTTGTTCTTGAACGGTGCAGAGTCCCCCTTTTGGAAAGGGGGGATGCGCACCAAAAATTGACAGGAGTAGGGCAGCTTCTGCCCTTTAGGATTTTGGGACACATACTGTTGTCTCTTTGCTCGCCCGTTGAACGATGTGGCCCCATGAGTGCAAGGAACATCTGGCGGGAGATGAGTAAAGAGAACGTCCCTTCTGAGAGGGTGGTGGCCCCCTTGTTGGTGCATGGCTCGTGCCATGGGCGGCTGGCGCTGTTGCTGCGGGGCGGCAGGGGGGCCACCACAGTGAGCCACGTTTCTCCAAGGCCACCAGGGTGAGCTGATGTGTTGAGCAGGGCCGTGGTCCCAACGTTAGTCCCGGGGCCGCTTCCTTTTGCCTACAGTTCTACATTTTTAACCCTATTCGGGTCCCCCGGTGTCTTAGCAAAGAACTGCCCCACGCCCAGATGGGTTTTAGCCAACGCTCCGCATGAGTGATACTGCTGCCCTGCCCCGCTGAGCCCTGTGCCCCTACTTTCTTTGGGCCTGCGAAGCGGGTTTTTTTACCCCCTGGCCGCTTGGCTCCCGACCTCACATGTGCTATCCCGCTGCTCACGGCCACACGACCCACTTGCTGGCTGCGCCTGCCCCCGCAAATGAGCCCCCTCTTCTCCTGCCGAGGTAGCCCTTGCCTACCCGGTCCAAGTGGGGGGGGGGGGGTACATCATCATCTATTTGTTTTCTCGTCACTGCTGTCCTCATACCGGTCTTTTGGGATGAGAGGGTGACCCCTCACAACTGACCTCCCATGCCCCTCTCAAAAATCTATCTTTGCCGCCTACTGCAAGAAGCAGAGGATATTGGCCCCAATTCTTCGCTGCCAAGTAGCTGCTGACTGCCCTCCTCAAATTGTTCATCCTCGCTGTGCTGCGACCTGGGCCTGTTCCAGGAATGTTTGTGCCTCTGCCACTCGCAGGGCAGACGCCTGCAACCTCTATGTCTGTCATACTGTTTGTTCTAAAATGTACAGAGCACTGTTTGATGAAGATATCTGTTATGATAAATACACACCTGTATATGACTCCAAATGAACCCAGTAAAAAGCTTGGTAAACCCTTGGATATAAATTGCGCCTCCAACAAATGGGCAGGAAATATTGACTTGTATGGTGCGTTTAAAAACTCTGTGTAGTTTACTGAATAATAAAAGCACAAACAGGCTTAATTAACCTTTGGATGAGATGGCAGAATTGATTCTAACGAAGTGGAATTCGTTTTTAGGAATTTCAGTGGAAAAAAATCTTCGGTTCGGAACGAGTGAACTTTGGGGGTACTTCGGGTGAACGAAGTGTGCATTTTGATTAATAAAATGGCTGCGAGCACATGCGCGCTCCATGGGGAAAAGCACTCTGGTAGGAAGAAGGGCATAGCCTGCATGACATGTGCAGAGGTGATCTGAAAGACCAATAAGAGACCGGAGGGATTCTGTGACAGTCACGCACTATATAAGTTACCGGGCGCGAATGTCGGGAGCTCAAACTCCTTCTCACTGTGCTCCATCAGGGAAAGGTGTCTGCAGCGGCTGATAATACTCCTTTCTGTAGAATTGAGTTTGTTTATATAGCGATTTCTGGGGGGTGTCTCTGCCTTGTCTCAGAGACGGTTCTCTTAATGTTTATTATCTAATTTTTTGGCGGGTATTGGACTGAAAATCCAGTGTGGCGTTCATGCAGCTGCATTATACATTCATTATCCAAGTGGGATCTCATGCAGTTCCTGTTGTTTTCATCTAGAAGAACAGCGTTTTTACATACAAATACCACTTCATTTTTGGCTGTGTATTCTATTGCGAATTTACATCCGGGGTTAATTAAGCGTTGTTTTGCTGGCTTGTGCTAGACCCCAAGAAACCGTCTTTCTCCAACGCCTAAAATATATAAATTTTTGCTGTAGCTAATATTCACAAGCAATAGGTTAATACAACTGTAATCTCTTGTTGTGTGGCTTAAGAAAACAGCAATTGTAAACATCGCTTACTAAGCTACTATTTTGGGCGGTATCAATTCTTTTGCGCAATATTTAACAATCAGGGGTTAATTAAGAAGTTGTTTTGCTAGCTGTGCTGACAAATATACAAACCGTTTCTTTTTCACAGCCAATAATATAATAATTTTTCCTGTAGCCTAATCATGTCGAGGGTTAGAATTAAGCAGTTTGTGCTTTTTACATTTAGTAAAACACACAGTGTTTTTAAAGGCACATACAAGTAAATTTTTCCTGGCCATTTGTGGAGCGCAATTTATATCCATGGGGTTACTTCAAGCTTGTTACTGGGTTCATTTGGAGTCAAAAAAACAGGGTGTATTATTTATCATATACAAGATATCATCATCTAAACAGTGTATTGTAAACTTTTAGAAAAACAGTATCGTCAGACAGATGACGGTGGCAGGCTTCTGCAACCTGAGGAGTGGCAGTCGGCACAAACATTTTCCTGGAACAGCCCAGGTCGCAGACAGCAAAGGGGACGTCGCAAGAGGGGTCTCTCGGTGAGGGCCACAACGTTGCCGCTGTCATCATAGCGGCCGGTGTGGTTGTTCAGACAACACAAGGGTTTCTTGATTGGTTGACTAGGTCATCCTCTTTTCCTCCCAGATGGACATATGACAACACCAGCAAAGAGCGTCGGTGGGAACCTTCAGACAAAACCCTTAGTTGGCCATGGCCGGGAGAGGCGTCAAGCGGCACTCACCTGTCCCATCAGCCCGCCTACTGTCCCATCCGGTTCCCTCAGCCAGAGATTACTATGTAGTATGGGGCTCAGCGCCCCCACTATATAGCGTGGATGAAACAATTGTGAGGAGGGCAGTCAGCAGCTACTTGGAAGCTGAAGAAAAATTGGGGCCAAATTTCCCCTGCTTATTGCAAAGTTGGCGGCAAAGTATAGATGTGGAGAGTGGCATGGGGGTCATGTTGTGAGAGGTTCCAGCCTCGGCATACCAAGACCGGTGATGCAGGACAGCCATGTGAAGATGAAAACACAAATTAGATGATGATGTAGCCGACCGCACTTGGGGATCCGGTGAGGGACAAGGGTTTCATCATCAGGAGAAGAGGGCATCAGCTTGCGCGTCAAGGCAGAGCAGCAACAGCCAGGAAAGTGGGTCGGGTTGTGGCCATGAGTAAGCAAGGATAGCAGCAGTGTGACGGTCGGGACGCCAAGCGGACACACGGGGTAAAAAAAACCGCTTCGCAGGTTCCAAGAAAGTAGGACGGCAAGGCTGGAGCTCAGCGAGCAGCGGCGGCAGTAGCACTCAGTGCGGAGCGTGGTTGGTCGGTAAAATCGATAATCGGCCGGTGTGGCAGTTCTTTGCTAAGACAACGGAGAGCCGATTATGGGTATATGTAGGAATCTGTGGGCAGAAAGTGAAGTCGTGCGCCGGCCCAGGGAGCTAAAGTTGGCAACAACGGCCCCGCGTCAAAACATGCAGCCGTCACCATCCGGTGGATGGGAGAAACGTTGGCTCAGATTCTGGTGGTCCATCCTGCCGCCTGACGCAACAGCCGCAGGCAGCGCCCCAGTTGGTCGATCCATTGCAGCCCATGTCAAGGCTCCACCCACCTATTGCTGATGGGAGCTGTTTCTCTTTGACATCATTGCCCGGTTCACCAGATTGCTCCTGCTCCTCGCTACTCATGGCGCCCAAGCGTCGTTTCAGCGAGGCGCGATTGCAAGAGACAACGTATGCGTCCAACCATCTAAGGTGCAGCAGCTGGACTGTGCTCCTGTCTGTAGTTTTTGGTATTGCAGTCCCCTCCTTTCAAATGGGGGGTGGACCTCATGCACATTAGAAGAACTAATGGCTTGTGCCGAGCCGAGATGGAGAGTTCCAAGCCGTAATTTCTTTTCCAAAAAGGGCAGTACCAGACTTCTAAATATGTAGAACAGAAGGTGGGTCATTTCCTTGAGCTTATCGGTTTGTTCCAAGGGTGCACGGCAGCGGCGGACGTCTGGAGCTGTAACTACGGTCGGGGCCCAGTACATGTCCTTTACGGCCCACTGGTGAATGTGCTTCCTGCCAGGCACACCAACAACTTGGACAGGAGCGCCGCTTTCTCCTCCACGTTTCAAACTGCTGCACCTGCGCCAATGTCCGCCTCCTCCTCCTCCACCATCACCACCATCTCAGCTCCACAAAATAAATGCTCCCTCATTACCACATGTGTGGGCACAGCGGTGTCACGCAGTTCTACACCTGGCTTGCCTCGGGCGAACGAAAATCACACGGGGAGGAATGCTCCGCGTCATGCAGCAAGAAATCGATGTGTGGCTTTCTCCGCGCCAACTGCAAATCGGAACCATGGTGACGGACCCAAAGGGAGGAACATGGTGTCCGCGCTGCACCCAGGAGGGATGGTCCATGCGCCCTGCATGGCGCACGTGTTCAATCTGGTTGTGAAAAGGTTCCTGAAGTCTTCCACCGATTTCAGAACATTCTGAAATGGCCAGGAATGTGCATGCACTTTATCCATTCGTACAAAGCCAGGAACACCCTCCTCGAGTTGCAGCGGCAGAACGGCCTCCCCCCAAAACACTCTGATATGCGATGTTTCCCCCCGCTGGAATCAGCCTGCACAATGTTGGACCGATGTATGAACAGAGAAAGGCCATTAACGAATTTTTTGATGATCCAGGCAGACAGAATACATCCCCTGTGTAACTTTGATGTCAGCCCGTGGCAGTCATGGTGGGCACCTGCCGTTTGTTGAGGCCATTCGGGGAGGCGAGTTTTTGTCAGTCGGGCCCGGAAATACGGGATGGGAAAACGTCATTTTCCCCTGCTTCATGTGCTGGAACAGATGGTGAAAAGTCTGTCTGGGCAGGGGACTGGAGGGGTGGCGACTACATCTCGCGGCCACATGAGTCCGGTGGGGAAATGAAATGGGGGGGAGGAGGAGGGGAGGACATTGGGGGCAGAAGCATTGTTCTGGTGAAATGAGTGGATTTTCTACCCAGGTGACAAGAGAGGAGGAGAGGAGCAGCTGGAGGAGGTGGATGGAGATGAGGAAGACGAGGCAAGGGTGACCCCAAGCCGTGGCAGTATACAGTGGAAATGGAGGCAGGGAGCCCCCCGGAGTCATTTGCAGATGGCCCCCAGCTGCTTATTTTTCCCGGCTAGTGAA